>JAHHZJ010008212.1:0-16024 GCA_021437245.1 Aegilops speltoides | reverse complement strand
CTCAAGTCGCCTACTAGAGTTTCGACGTGTTTAGTTTTGACGACCACGCCATCTATGTATGCCTCGCTGTTTTGCCTATCCGGTGGCCGACATGTTTGAATCATGCGCCGATATGTTGCGCCGGTGTTTTTAAGTCCGAAGGGCATCGTGTTGAAGCTGCATGGTCCATATGGAGTGATGAATGCCGCTATGGCTTGGTCCGCTTCACCATCTTGATTTCATGGTAGCCGGAGTATGCGCAAGGAAGCACAATGAATTGTGTCCCGCAGAGCGCCGATTATCCGTCGATGCGGGGAGGGGAAGGATCCTTTGGGCAGGCCTTGTTGAGGTCTTTAAAATCGGCACATAGGCACCATGATTTGTCCTTATTTGGTACCATTACCAGTTTGCTAGCCAATCCGGATGTTTGATATCTCCGATGAATCCGCTTCCAATAGTTTGGCTAGCTCTTCTCCCATTGCTTGTCTTTTGGGTTCGTAAAATCGTCAAGAGCCGGTTTTATCGGCTTGAACTTTTAGGATGTTTAGGCTGTGTTCCGCCAATCTGCGGATTCCGCATATCCGAAGGGTGCCAAAGTAAAATGTCCCAATTTTCCCGGCGAATTCTCGCAAGCGGCGCTTCACATCGTGGTTCAACTGCGTCGATGGAAGCCGCCTTTGTCGGGTCGCTTGGATGGACCAGGAATTTTACTATTTCATCTGCTGGTTTAAAGGAGGTGGACTTGGATCTCTTATCGAGTATCACATCGCCCCTATTCACGAGAGCGCAGCGCGTGAGTTCTTCTCGCCGCTAGGGCTTTGGATAGTGCCTCCGTGGCTAATGCGGCTGTCTTGTTTTCGCGCTGAGTGCTATGTCCGGATCACTAACGAGAGTGATTATTCCGCCGCCCGTGCATTTTGAGCTTCATGTACCCGTAATGGGGTACGGCTTGAAAAATTGTGAATGCCTCTCGCCCTAATATAGCGTGATATCCGCTGTTGAACGGGCCACTTGGAACGTGACTTCTTCGATCAGAATTGTCCGCGAGCCAACACCACATCGAGTGTGATTTTTCCAAAGGCAAAAGGCGCTTCCGCTAGGGATTATTCCTCTAAAGGTTTTGCTGCTTCGCCAATGAGGCTCCACTATTTCCATTTTTCAAGAGTTTCCTCGTAGATGAGGTTTAACTACTGCCGCCATCCATGAGGACCTTTGTAAGTCGAAAGCCAGCCCACTATTGGACTAAGTACCAAAGGGCCGGTGCTCGGGCTGTTCGAATTTAGGTTCGTCGCTGGCGTTGAAGGTGATGGCTGTGTCGCCCATGGATTTGTTGTTGCTACTTGGTAGATTTCACGAGTGAGGGAGTCCTCGACTAGGGGTGTCCGGACAGCCGGACTATCATTATCCGCCGGACCCCTGCATCACGAAGATAGAAGATTGAAGACTCCGCCGTGTCCCAAGGTACTTTCCTTGGTGTGGAAGGCAAGCTTGGCAATACGGATATGTAGATCTCCTACCATTGTAACCGACTGTAACCCTAGCCTCTCCGTGTCTATATAAACCGGAGGGCCTTAGTCCATAGGACTAACATTACATCTCAACAATCATACCATAGGCTAGCTTCTAAGGTTTAGCCTCCTTGATCTCGTGGTAGATCTACTCTTGTACTACCCATATCATCAATATTAATCAAGCAGGACGTAGGGTATTACTTCCATCGAGAGGGCCCGAACTCCGGTAAAAACGTTGTGTCCTCGCCTCTTGTTACCATCCGCCTAGACGCACAGCTCGGGACCCCTACCCGAGATCCGCCGGTTTTGACACCGACATTGGTTCTTTCATTGAGAGTTCCTCCGTCGTCGCCGATAGAGAGGATGCCTTTACCCGCCTTCAAGGGCGGTGTTCTCACCGAGGGGCCTTGGCCGCCGGTCAAACAATCCGCTTGGCGGCTTCCTTATGACCGTCCGCCGCCGCTTCGCAATGACTTCAAGTCATCGGCAATCTTCGCCAGCCCTAAAGCTGCCGAACAGCTTAGATCCAATCGAGCTCGCTCGTTAACGAGCTCTTGATCGCATCGCCGCCGAGTCGCAATAGACTATAATCGATCGGGCTTAAACCGATCCGAGAGATTAACTCTCCCTGTGCTACCCACCACGTCAAGTGGTAGAAGAACAACTCGGCAATTCTTTCCCATTGTTGAAAACAATCAGGTCCGATTCCTAACCTCCATGCCGGATTCCCGCGGAGGAATGGACTCGATTGAGCATTGAACCTAAAATCATGCGTCCGCCCCGACTCGCCGGGCCGCTCCAAAGAAATCAAGCTTCCGAATTCGAAGTCCTCGCCTTTGAGCTCAAAGATGGGCAGGGATCCGGATTTTTCCACCCACCCGCCTTGACATATGCGACCTATCTCTAATTCGCAAGAGCCTTCGTAAACAAAGACATCATTATCGGGCCGATTCTCCGGTTATGGACGGATAAAGGACTGCCGAGAGGAAAACGCAATCTCAATCTTCCGCAATAACTGCACGGACAGGGAATCTCAACGCCATTGATCGCCGCAAAATTTCGCTTTACCGATCCAAGGCCCATAGTGTGAAAGTATCGTGCGATGGAAAGTTTTGGAAAACTGAAAATCAATTTTGGGATAATCCGCCCCAAACCCAAATTCCGGTAAAAGGGCGCCACAATCAGCCCCAGATGCAAAAACCAAAAAGCAAAACCCAAAGAAGGGAAACGGAACTGCATTAGAGGGATGGCTCAATGGACCTCAGAACTTCATAATACGGGGAGCTGTCCCAACACATAGCCTTCGAGCATGTTGGATACTACGGCAGTGGCCAAAAGTGGTGAAGAGCTTCTAGCTCCGGAAACCATTCCAACAATACCAGCATGGTATCAATAGCCTCGAGACTTACGATCAAATAATATGCGAAACGAACAATCCGCTAACTCGCCAAAGTCTACCAAGTAGCGACAAAGAACCATGGAGCGACACAGCTATCACCTTCAGCCAAAGAACGAGCCCACATCTCGAACTACCAGAGCCCCAAACCAGACCGGTATCGAGTCCTATAGTGGATGGCTTTCGACCGACAAAGGTCCTCATGGACGGCGGCAATGACTAAACCTCATTTATGAGGAAACCTCATGAAAATGGAAATTGATTGGAGCCTATTGAGCGAAGCACCACAACCTTCAGAGGAATAATCCCTAGCCGAAGCGCCAGCACCGAAAAATCACACTGATGTGGTGTTCGCTCTCCGGACAATTACAGATCCGAAGAAGTCACGCCTGTAGCCCTGCTCAGCAGCGGCTACCACGCCATATTAGGACGAGAGGCATTCACAATTTTTCAAGCAATACCTCATTACGGGTACATGAAGCTCAAAATGCCCGCCCAGCGGAATAATCACTCTCGTCGCTGGTCCGGACACAAAGACTGCGTCGAAAACAAGACAGCCACACTAGGCCTCGAGGCACTATCCGAAGCCTTAGCGGCAGAGGAACTCACCGCGCTACGCTCTACGGTAAACAGGGACGACGTGATACTTGATAAAAGATCCAAGTCAACCTCCTTCAAACCAGCAGATGAGATAGTTAAATTTCAGGTCCACCCAACGGACCCAACAAAGACGGCCTCTATCGTCGAGAGCTTGAACCTCGGCGGACGCCAAGATCGCGCCAATTCCTTCGGGAAAATTGGGACATCTTCGCCGCACCCTTCGACATGCCCGAATCCTCGCAGTTGGCGTAACACAGCCTAAACATCCTAAAGGATTCAAGCCACCAAACAGGCTCTTCGACGATTTTCCGAGCCCAAAAGACAGGCAATGGGAGAAGAGCTAGCTGTTATTGGAAGCCGGATTCATCGAGATATCAAACATCCGGACCGGCTAGCAAATTTGGTGATGGTACCAAAGAAGGACAAATCTCGCGCCTCGCTGGCCGACTTCAAAGACCTCAATAAGGCTTGCCTAAAGGATCCTTTCTCTCCCCGCGATCGATCAAATTATCGACGCTACGGCAGACACGACTCACAGTGCTTCCCGGACGATACTCCGCTATCATCAAATCAAGATGGCGGAAGCAGATCAAGCAAGAACGGCATTCATTACTCCATACGGACCATTCTCGCTTCAACACGATGCCCTTCGACTTAAAACGCCGCGCAACATATCAGCGCATGATTCAAACATGTCCGCTACCCAGATAGGCAAAACAATGAGGCATACGAGACGACGAGTCATCAAAACAAAACACGCCGAAACCTTAGTAGACGATTTGAGGCTCACATTCGACAACCTTAGAGCACATGACATCAAGCTGAATCTGAAAATGTGTTTTCGTGTACCACCGGAAAGTTGTCGGGCTTCATTGTATCCGCAGAGGAATTGAAGCAACCGCCAAAATCCGGACTCACGCAGCTTGGACATTCCAAAAGACCTCAAGCAAATACAAAAGTTAACAGATGCGTGGCAGCTCTAAGCCGCTTTTATCTCCGCTTAGGAGAGAAGGTGTTGCCCTTTATCGCCTCCTAAAGCGCACCAACACTTCGAGTGGATTGATGCCGCCACCGCCGGACTCAAGAAATAAAGGCCATATTGGCAACAACCGTCCTCGCTGCGCCCACTCGGGCGAACCAAAGTTGTTATACATCGCGCAACACATCAAGTTGTAAGCGCTGTCCTCGTCGTCGAACGAACAATAGAAGGACATAAATTCTCTTCAAAACCAGTGTATTACGATCCACCGTGTTAACCCCGCAAATCCCGCTACCCGCACTATCGTAAGATAGCATACGCGTGTTCATGGCGCCTCGAAGCTCCGCACTACTTTCAAGAGTGTTCGATAACAAGGGCTCAAGTACCACTCAATGACATTATAAACAACCGCGACGCAACGGGCAGGATTGCAAATGGGCCATTGAGCTCTTGCCATTCGACATAACTTACAAACCTCGACGAGCCATAAAGTCACAAGTTTTGGCTGACTTCGTCAGCCGAATGGATCAAGTTTAACTACCTAAAGAGTACGGCGATACTCCAATTGACTATGCACTTCGACGGCTCCAAAATGTTGGCCGGATGGGGTCAAGGCCAGATCAAGTCCCCACCGGAGATACAGCCCAAGATGTACTTCAAATAATGTACACGGACTCCAACAATGCAGCCGAATACGAGGCCCTGTTACATGGTCTCCGGATGGCGGTTCCATGGGCATTCAACGCCTAGAGGTGCGCGATTCAACCTTGCAATATCCCAAATAAATGGAGACTTTGACGCCAAGGATCCAAAATGGCAGCATATCGTAATGCTGTCCCGAAAATGTCACCGGTTTGAAGGACTCAATTCCATCACATAGCCCGAGAAAACAACCAAGCGGCCGACATCCCGCACGACGGTGCGTAAACGTGATGTTGTCCCTCCAAATATCTTCTCGAACGGCTCTTCAAGCCATCCGCATTATGGGAAGAGGAGTCCGTAGCGACAAACTGGAGAAAGCCGCACCAACTGGTGATTCAGCAGACGACATAACACAATCCGCCCACGATATAATGGCAGTAATCGCCGCGTGGATAGAACCCTTCCTGGCCTACTTACTTAGGCAGGAACTTCCCGAAGACCAAAATGAGGCCCGCTGCATAGTCCGGCGATCGAAGGCCTACAAGGTTCATGAGGGAGAACTTTATAAGAAAAGTACTACCAGAGTCCTTCAAAGGTGTATCTCCGAAGAAGAAGGGCGAAACCTCCTGGCTGAAATCCATGTCGGACTAGGTGGACACCACGCAGCAGCCCGGGCCCGGGTAGGAAAGGCATTCCGTACAGGATTTTATAGGCCGACGGCTCGGGCAGATGCACAGGACTTGGTCCAGCGATGCGTTGGTTGCCAGCTCTTCGCTAATCAGAGCCACATGCCACCTACCGCCCTCAAAACCATACCCATTACCTGGCCGTTCGCGGTCTTGGGGCTTGACATGGTCGGACCCCTTAAAGGGGGAACCTGTAGGATCGTTGAAGGTAAGAGTGTCTAGAGGGGGGGTGATTAGACTACTCGACAAGATAAAAACTATGCCTTTTGACAAAGACAAGTTTGTGGCAGATTTAGCATATCACACAAGTCAAGTAGCTTACTACACATGCAATTCTAAAGTATGGGCAGCGGAAAGTAAATTGCACATGAAGTAAAGAGAGGTGGAGAAGATCAAACGCAATTTGGAGACACGGAGATTTTTCTCGTGGTTCCTATAGGTGGTGCTATCGTCAATCCACGCTGATGGAGACTTCAACCCACGGAGGGTAACGGCCATGAGAGTCCACGGAGGGCTCCACCCACTAAGGGTCCACGAAGAAGCAACCTTGTCTATGCCATCATGGCATATGCCCACGGAGGACTAGCCTTACTCGGGTAGATCTTCACGAAGTAGGCGATCTCCTTGCCCTTACAAACTTCTTGGTTCAACTCCACATCTTGACGGAGGCTCCCAAGCCACACCTAACTAATCTAGGAGGCACCACCTCCAAAAGGTAATAGATGGTGTTGGTGATGATGAACTCCTTGCTCTTGTGCTTCAAATGATAATCTCCCCAACACTCAACTCTCCTCACTGATTTGGCTGTGGAGGAAGAAAGGATTGAGTGGAAAGCAACTTGGGAAGGCTAGAAATCAAGTTTTATATGGTGGGAGTGGAGCAACTTGATCTCAACACAAGGGTAGGTAGTTTTCTTATCAGAAATGTAAGGTAGGAGTGGTAGTTCTTTCTGATGGCTCTCTCCATGAATGAAGAGGAGGTGGAGGGTTATTTATAGCCTCCACACAAAATCCAACTGCTACACACATTTGACCAATCTCGGTCGACAAGTTGACAACTCGGTGAGACCGAAAGTTCAAATCTTAGAACGTTGGGATTTTCGTGGGACCGAAAATACAATCTTGGTGAGTCCGATTCTTCCAAAGACTAGGGTTTGCCAATCTCGGTGGGACCGATTTTATCATCTCGGTGACACCGATTTGATGACGTAAGGTTACGTAAGGTTGGCAACACTAGTTTCGTGAGACCGAGTTTGGAATCGAAAACCGAAATTACTAGGGTTTGGCTTTGTGGCTGAGGTGGTTCATCTCGCAGTGACTGAAGTTTATGGAATCGGTGGGACCGAGATTACTTATGAGTGTATGTTGGAATGAAAGATTGCTGATGGTTTGGGAGATAGATCACTAAGCACTTTGAGCAACCAGATCATTATCATAACCTCATCCCTTTTAATAGTATTGGCTTTCCTATAGACTCAATGTGATCTTGGATCACTAAACCAAAAATGGAGTCTTGAGCTTTTGCCAATGCTTGCCTTAGCATCTTAGGGGTCCACCTTCCATTCCTTTTGCCATGCCAGAGTGATTGAACTTCCTCAAACATACTTGATAAAAGCATTAGTCCAACCACAAAGTATGTTGTCATTAATTACCAAAACCACCCAGGAGCAAATGTGCTTTCAATCTCCCCTTTTGGTAATTGATGTCAACACACAAAACAAGACATCAAAGCTATCAAAGAAAGATGAATTATCATTGAAGCTTTGACAAACATGTAGTACACAGCTCCCCTACAAGTGTGCAAGATTTTCATAGATTATGGTTTTGGACTACCACAAGCACACAAGAGAGAAAAGCAAGATGTGCTACATGCAGCTTGGCTATATGCATCAGAGTAGATGAAAAGAAGTGAGTGATAATGCATATGTGCATGGTGATTTCTTGCAAACAGTTATTCACAAGCAAGTCACCATCATGCACATTCTGCAAGATGCATATGCTTACCTTGAGGTTCCTTGGCATTGTACCTGAAGAAGTAGACTTGGGTAAACAGGGTTAGATAACACAAGATTATTTCTTCAACCAACTGCAAGAACATCAAGAGTACCAAGCCAGGGATGACATGTATAAAGAGTGTCTCATATTGAGCACACGCTTGAATCAGCAAACATGTCTCCCAAGACTAAAAGATTTTTCAATGAGCTCTGAGAGATTTTGCTCTTCATAAGATACCAATTGTGCTTTTCATAAGGTACCAATTGTGAGAGTGAGGAAAGCAAAATCAAGAGAATGATGCCAAATGTAATATCCAATGTGGAACGCGGCAAAGCTTTGATGTGATTCTCTCCCCCTTAAGGTAAGATTGCTCTTCTTCTCTTCTCCCCTTTATCTCCCAATCTCCCCCTAAGCTCCCCCTAAATCTTCTCCCCCTTTGACATCAAGTGCCGAAAAGGACAGTAAACTAGGAAGGTCAGGAAAGATGGAAGGAAAGAAGTGGGATCCTTATGAATCACAACAAGGCAATAAGAAACATGCATAAAGAATCATTGAGTTGAGCTGCAGAAGATGCTTTCCTGAAAGAAAATCGGTGACACCGAAGTGAGATGGATCGGTGGGTCCGAAAGTCAGGGACTTAGGGCAGATCCGTTTTCGGTTAGACCGAAATTTTAAGTCGGTGAGGCCGAGTTTAATTTCAAGGAAATTCAGAAATAATTCAGCTCACTTTGCAAGGAATGTTTCAAAAGATTTTCAATGGAATTTGTAAATGATTTGCAAGGAATTGAACAGAGCCAAAAAGATATTCACAAAGACAAAAGAATAGAAATGAAAAGATTGCTAGATGAAGTTTTTTTTTTAGAAAAATTCCAAAACATATGTACTTCATCTAGATAGGGGTCGGCGACTAGGTCACCTATGTTTGAGTATATTGACTTAGGAGTCAGATGAGAACATTTGATCATAGGTCATACTCATCGTTTAAGCTCAAAATGGGGTTGCCATTTTTCGATTAAGCATTTTGATGTGATCACATCTTATGAAGCTGCTTGTACTCATGACTTTGAGCAAAGCTCCTTCAAGATGTGAAAAACATACCTTGGGCTTGTTGTTGCTTTAGTCATGTAGGTGAACTTGATGTAGATGCTCATAGAATGTGAAGTCGAAGCACCATTTCCAATTGAGTAGTTCATCTTCCTACATGGGTTAGGCAAGCAAGGAAATTCTCAAGAATATCCAAGATGACAAGAGTGAAATACTAGATGTTCAAGGTGTCAAAAAGGATATGTGGAGTTTTGTTCCTTGAACTCAACATCCCAAAGGGCTAGATACTTGGTCAATGACAAGATTACTCAAGATGTGAGTGTGTGTGGTAATCTTGTGGAATGTAGATCATCCAAGTACCTGCAAGGAGTTAGATGCAATACAAGGGGGCAAATGTGTCCAAGACATATGATCATCATCATAAGAGAAATATCAAGGATTAGTCAATTAGGCTCATGCCTTGCATGCATCAATGGAGTTTTCACTCCAAGTTTGAAGCATCAATGATGTTCAACTCACTCCTTAAGCGACAAAACACTTTCTCATCAAGGGTTTTGTGAAGATATCGCAAGTTGTTTGTCAAGACTTAACATGCTTAAGATTGATGTCACCCTTAGCAATGTGATCACGAATAAAATGGTGAGGAACTTCAATATGTTTTGTACGAGAGTGTTGCACAGGATTGTGTCCAATCTTAATCGCACTCTCATTGTCACAAAGCAAAGGAACATGTCTCGCATGTATCCCATAATCCTTAAGCGCTTGTGTCATCCATAGCAACCGAAAGCACAACATGAACCAGCAGCAATATATTCTCGCTTCGCAGAGATAATGATATCGAATTTTGTTTCTTGGAGGACCAAGATACAAGGATCGCCCAAGAAATTGACATGTACCAAGTTGACTTTCTATCAACCTCGTGCTCCGCATAGTCCGAGTCGGAATAGCCAACAAGATCGAAAGAGGCCCTCTTAGGATACCAAATGCCAAAGTTAGGTGTGTGTATCAAATATCTCACAATTCTTTTAACAGCTTTAAGATGACATTCTTTAGGGCTGCTTGATATCGAGCACACATGCATACACTCAACATTAAGTCGACGAGAAGCACAGAGATATAGTAGAGAACCAATCATGGATCGATAGACCTTTTGATCAACAGTGTTCTCCATCTTTGTCAAGTCATTATGTCCACTAGTAGGCATGGGGGTTCTCATACCTTTGCTTTCTTGCATGTTGAACTTCTTGAAGAGATCCTTGGTGTACTTTGTTTGTGAGACAAAGGTACCCTCCTTAGATTGCTTGATTTGCAACCCAAGGAAGAATTTGAGTTCACTCATCATGGACATCTCATACTTCTCCGACATGAGCTTTCCAAACTTCTCGCTAAAATGAGGGTTAGTTGAACCAAAGATAATATCATCAACATATATTTGGCACACAAATAGTTCACCATCAACCCTTTTCGTGAATAGCGTTGAGTCTATTTTCCCAATCTCAAATCCTTTTTCAAGAAGAAAGCTAGTCAAGCATTTGTACCAAGCTCTAGGGCTTGTTTAAGACCATAAAGAGCTTTGTGCAACTTGTAAACATGATTAGGATTTTAGGATTCACAAATCCGGAGGTTGTTTCACAAATACTTCCTCCTCAATTTCACCATTTAGGAAAGCACTTTTAATGTCCATTTGATAGAGAGTAATATCATGGTGGTTGGCATAAGCAAGAAGAATGCGAATGGACTCAAGTCTAGCAACGGGGCATAGGTCTCACCATAGTCCATACCTTCGACTTGTGTGTAACCTTGAGCTACGAGACGAGCCTTGTTGCGGATGACTTGTCCATCCTCATCTTGCTTGTTCCAAACACCCATTTGGTTCCAATGACGCTTTGATCATCATTGGGATTCTCTACCAAAGTCCAAACGTTGTTCCTCTCGGTTGTGTAGCTCTTCATGCATAGCGCTCACCCAATCCGGTCTTCAAGCGCTTCTTCTACCTTCATAGGTTCAAGACTAGAGATAAATGAGTAATGCTCACAAAAGTTAGCTAAACGAGTTTTAGAGCGAGTAATTCTCCTGAGTCGATGTCATTCATCATTTGTTCCACGGGATGATTTTTCTTGACTCTTGCTCGAACTCGAGATAGCTTTTGTTGTGGTCGCGCTGAGCTTCCTCATCATCCTCATCTTCCTCTTCTTCTTCATTGTTGGTGTTGTCTTGAGGTGGTGGAGGAGGTTGTGGTGGATCTTCTTGTTGCACTTCCTCATCTTGGTGAGTTCCACTTGTGGAAGCCTCCATGTTGCCTTGAGGTTCATCTTGCCGTGAGGTAGGGGCTCCACATATGTAGATGAGGTACTCTCCTTCACTTCCATGGGACTAATCTTTCCAATGGATAGATCTTGAATGGCTTCCGATGGGTCTTTGTCTCCTACATCAATAGGCATTTGCTCTACTTGCAAGCCATTAGATTCATCAAACTTCACATCTACCGCCTCTTCAACCTTTCGGTGAAATTATTGTAGACACGGTAGGTGTGGGAGTTTGATCCATAACCGAGGAAAAGCCTTCATGAGTTTTAGGAGCAAACTTAGACCGACGATGCTTATCAAGGATATAGCATTTTGAACCAAAGACACGAAAGTATCCCACTTGGGGTTTGTTACCGTGAGGAGCTCAGATCAAGTCTTGCCGAGGAGCTTATGAAGATAAAGCCTGTTGATAGCATGACAAGCTGTCTCGACCGCTTCACCCCAAAAGTGCTTCGTGTCTTGTATTCGCAAGCATCGTTCTCGCCATCTCTATGAGCTGCTCGGTTCTTCCTCTCAACAACTCCATTTTGTTGAGGTGTGTACGTAGTCGAGAACTCATGTAGAATCCTTCCTCATCGAGAAAAGAGTCCACATGGGTGTTCTTGAACTCCGCTCCATTGTCACTCCGAACTTTCTTGATCTTCACCTCAAATTGATTTTGGGCCTTTCGCAAAGGTTTTGAAGATTCTCTGAACTCGCGATTTGTCATCAAGGAAAAATACCCACGAATCTGGAATAATCATCAACTATAACTAGACCAATGGAGTTACCACCAAGGCTTTTGTAAGCATTGGGACCAAGAGATCCATATGAAGAAGCTCAAGCGGTCTCCTTGTGGTCATGATGTTCTTCACGGATGACTTCCACCTACTTGTTTTCCCCGCTTGACAAGCACTACAGAGTCTATCTTTGTCAAAGAAAACATCTTTAACACCAAGAATATGATCACCTTTAATTAGCTTATCTAGATTACGATACCAACATGTCCAAGCCTTCTATGCCAAAGCCAACCTTTAGCAGATTTAGCAATGAAGCAAGTTCTAGGTTGAGCTTTCTTAGTGAAATCAACGATATATAGATCACCTCTACGGATACCGGTAAATACCATGTTATGATTGTCACGACGAAAAACTTGGCAATCTACTTGATGAATAGCACATTGAATCCAAAGTCACTAATCTAGACACGGAAAGTAAATTGTATCCAAGTGATTCAACAAGCATGACATTTTGAATAGAGCTATCATGAGATATGGCCACCTTACCAAGGCCAAGTACCTTACCCTTGAGTTGTCTCCAAAAGTCACATACTTGCGTGGACCATCGCTCTTTGCAAGCTCTCAAACATGTCTTCGCTCCGGTCATGTGATCGGTGCATCCACTATCAAGAATCCACTCTTTTCCACCGGATATGTAGTCTCTCAAATTTGCCATAAGATTGAGACTTTCATGATCTTGTCTAGCTCGGTGTCCGAATCAGAGTAATCATCATCATGCTCATGCTCATCATCATATTGACCCATAGATAGTTCATCATCAACACCTAGGTCAATTTGACAATGACTTGCATTAGTTTTGTCAATGTGACAATAATCATCGGAATGCAAAACAAGAGCATTTCTAATTAGAACATTGATAAGTCCGGGATCACCCTTCTTTTTCATAAGATTACGAAGCTCAAAGAAGCATTTATCAAAGTTGGGATCATTGGAGCGCATCATATCAAATTCAATAGTCTTGTATAGAATTTCATCAAGACCTCTCAAAGAGTAGTCCGGATAAAGTTCTTCCAAGAACTTCCACAAAGCATAGGCGCACTCAAAGTTTGTGACAAGCTCAAGCAAGTTATCGGGCAAACCTCTAATGATAAGATTTACAGTTCTAAGGTTACGAAGCAAATCAAGCTCTTCATCCATTGTAGGGTGCAAGGGGTCAAATGGAGGTACATATGGGGTTTCAACATATTTGCGCAAGTTATACTTCTTGAAGATAATAAGCATTTCAATCCTCCACGAGTTATAGGACACTCCATCAAGAATAGGCACTCTATGACTAACACTCCCAAACGTAGACACGTCCATCTTCCTCCAATGGTGTGCAAACCAAAGCAATGGAGACCAATGCTCTGATACCAATTGTAGGATCGTTGAAGGTAAGAGTGTCTAGAGGGGGGGTGATTAGACTACTCGAGAAGATAAAAACTATGCCTTTTGACAAAGACAAGTTTGTGGCAGATTTAGCATATCACACAAGTCAAGTAGCTTACTACACATGCAATTCTAAAGTATGGGCAGCGGAAAGTAAATTGCACATGAAGTAAAGAGAGGTGGAGAAGATCAAACGCAATTTGGAGACACGGAGATTTTTCTCGTGGTTCCTATAGGTGGTGCTATCGTCAATCCACGCTGATGGAGACTTCAACCCACTGAGGGTAACGGCCGCGAGAGTCCACGGAGGGCTCCACCCACGAAGGGTCCACGAAGAAGCAACCTTGTCTATGCCATCATGGCATACGCCCACGGAGGACTAGCCTTACTCGGGGTAGATCTTCACGAAGTAGGCGATCTCCTTGCCCTTACAAACTTCTTGGTTCAACTCCACATCTTGACGGAGGCTCCCAAGCGACACCTAACCAATCTAGGAGGCACCACCCTCCAAAAGGTAATAGATGGTGTTGGTGATGATGAACTCCTTGCTCTTGTGCTTCAAATGATAATCTCCCCAACACTCAACTCTCCTCACTGATTTGGCTGTGGAGGAAGAAAGGATTGAGTGGAAAGCAACTTGGGAAGGCTAGAAATCAAGTTTTATATGGTGGGAGTGGAGCAACTTGATCTCAACACAAGGGTAGGTAGTTTCTTCTCAGAAATGTAAGGTAGGAGTGGTAGTTCTTTCTAATGGCTCTCTCCACGAATGAAGAGGAGGTGGAGGGGTATTTATAGCCTCCACACAAAATCCAACTGCTACACACATTTGACCAATCTCGGTCGGACCGGTTGACAACTCGGTGAGACCGAAAGTTCAAATCTTAGAACGTTGGGATTTTCGTGGGACCGAAAATACAATCTCGGTGAGTCCGATTCTTCCAAAGACTAGGGTTTGCCAATCTCGATGGGACCGACTTTATCATCTCGGTGACACCGATTTGATGACGTATGTTATGTAAGGTTGGCAACACTAGTTTCGTGAGACCGAGTTTGGAATCGGAAAACCGAAATTACTAGGGTTTGGCTTTGTGGTGAGGTGGTTCATCTCAGCAGTGACTGAAGTTTATGGAATCGGTGGGACCGAGATTACTTATGAGTGTATGTTGGAATGAAAGATTGCCGATGGTTTGGGAGATAGATCACTAAGCACTTTGAGCAACCAGATCATTATCATAACCTCATCCCCTTTTAATAGTATTGGCTTTCCTATAGACTCAATGTGATCTTGGATCACTAAACCAAAAATGGAGTCTTGAGCTTTTGCCAATGCTTGCCTTAGCATCTTAGGGGTCCACCTTTCCAGTCCTTTTGCCATGCCAGAGTGATTGAACTTCCTGAAACATACTTGATAAAAGCATTAGTCCAACCACAAAGTATGTTGTCATTAATTACCAAAACCACCCAGGGAGCAAATGTGCTTTCAGAACCCACAAGAAAAAGTACCTGTTGGTCATGGTGGATAAGTTTACCAAATGGATAGAGGCCAAACCGGTCAAAACGGCAGAGTCCCACCAGTGATAGACTTTATATCGAGGTGGTACACCGTTACTGGCGTCCCCCACAAAGATCATCACCGACAACGGCACAAACTTCACGGCCGATGAGGTCAAGTCATGGTGCAAAAATATGGGCATTAAGCTCGACTATGCGCCGCCTATCACCCTCAAACCAACGGTCAAGTGGAAAGAGCAAACGGTCTAATAATGAGCGGCATTAAACCCAGACAGGAGGTCACTCACCAAACCGATACCCAACGGTTTGAGGAGCTCGACCAGACTGGGGCTGCGGACAACGCCTAACCGCACTACCGGATTCACACCATTCTTTATGGTATACGGCGCAGAGGCGTCTTGCCTCATGACATTATTCATGACTCACCTCGAAAAGCGCATGTATGAGGAAAGAGAAGCCGAGCTAGATCGGCAGGACAGCTTGGACACATTGGAGGAAGAACGTGACGTCGCAAGGCTCGCTCCGATTCTATCGCAGCAGTTCAAGATATCAAAGGTAGAAGTACGGCCAAGACCTATAACGCTGGCGAACTAGTTCTACGCTCGCGGACAAGAAAAGGACAAGCTCAAGCCGGATGGAAGGCCCTTCATTATTGATCAAGTATCGACCGCGGAGCGCATTGCTTCACTTAAATGCGCGGACAACCGACTCGAGCCAACCCATGGAACGCAGCCCGACTACGATTTATTCTATGCCTAGCGCCGACTAAGAGTTCGTCTTTCCCCCGTCCAACCTTCTACATTTCGGTTGTCCTCTTTCTTTTTTCCTTCTAAATTAACAAGCCCCTCGGGTATATTTTCGATTTTTGCATACATACGATGTGCCATCAAGACTGTTATTCCCGGGGCTTCTTTTTTACGGCTAAACTATACGGGTTTTATACCTAACACATGTGTCACGCCCACATGTACCTTTTACTCGCCATTATATGCATCGATATGACTTAAGTTTTGGCCAAGTTGGGTTGCTCGCCCTGTGCTTACCCCCACGCTCCCGATTGTTCGCTAGGTGGTAAAGGAGCACCTCTGCGATTGTTACCGCTGGTCACCGGATGTGTACCTCGACCGGGTGAAGCCGAAGCTAGCGCTCTCAAGGGAATATTCGGTCGGTGATTTAAAAGATGACTTTTTACCTATTTTTTCCATCTGCCCCGTGATGTTTTATCGCTT
>JAHHZJ010008211.1:0-11891 GCA_021437245.1 Aegilops speltoides | reverse complement strand
CACACGAAGATCATGGTGATGCATAGCAACGAGGGGAGAGTGTTGTCACGACTGAGACCGGCGGCGATCACAACATAGAGGAAGTAGTCACGACCTCCGGATCCGACCATCCCCCGGGCTATTCGCCGCCCAGTTCTTGACACGCATGTTGATGACGCCCCGGCCCAATCCAAGAGAGCTTTGGAGGAGAGTTTCACAAGATGACGGGCAGGACGATCTTGATGTTCTACCCGGCAGGCTTCACCAAGCTTAAATATGACCGAGGTGGAATATGGTGAAGGGGCACCGACACGGCAAGGAAATCCAAATCCTTTGGGTTCAGGTCCCCCCTGATAAAAGGAGCAGGGGTCCCAGGAGGCGGCGAGGAGTCCTACCTTCCCAGGGAGTAGGGGGGAAAAACCCCTCTTTTCCTATTCGAAGGATTGGGGGTTCCTTTCCCCTCATGGCCCACTAAGGCCCAATAACCCCAGGGTTCCGAACTTGTTCCAAAAATCCCCGATTTCACCCAACCATTCCAACTCCAAATATAGGCTTCCAATATATCAATCTTTATGTCTCGACCATTTCGAGACTTCGCGTCCGGATCACATCCGGACCAACTTCTTTACATCAAAATACATAAACTCATAATATAACCCCATCGAAACCTTGCGGGACCTACGTTCGAGAACAGTAGACATGACCAGACACGCTCTAAAACCAATAGGGGACCGATGCCCATATTGGTCTACATATTCTACGAAGATTTTATGGTCGACGATAACAACAACGTTGTTCCTTTGTCATCGGTATTTATCCCCGAGATTCGATCGTTTATCCAATACCTAGTTCAATTCGCACCAAGTCTTTTACTCGTCAATACATCATCTCGAACTAACTCATTAGTTACAATGCTTGCAAGGCTTAAGTGATGCATTAGAGAGGGCCCAGAGATACCTCTCCCATTGAGTGACAAATCCTAATCTCAAAACGCCAACCCAACATCCGCCTTTGAGACACCGTAGTACTTTATAATCACCCTTGCCGACGTTTAGTACCCAAAGTGTTCCTCCCAAACGGAGTTGCATAATCTCATAGTTATAGGAACATGTATAAGTCATGAAGGGAAAGCAACATACTAAACATCGGGTGCTAAGCTAACGGAATGGGTCATGTCAATCGATCATTCAACTAATGATGTGACCTTGTTAATCAAATAACAACCCTTGTTCATGGTTAGGAAACATAACCATCTTTGATTAACAAGCTAGTCAAGTAGAGGCATACTAGTGACACTGCTTGTCTATATATTCACACATGTATTATGTTTCCGCATACAATTCTAGCATGAATAATAAACATTTATCATGATATGAGGAAATATATAATAACTTTATTATTGCCTCTAGGGCATATTTCCTTCAGCCTCCCACTTGCACTAGAGTCAATAATCTAGATCACATCACCATGTGATTAACATCGATAGTTCACATCATCATGTGATTAACACCCATAGTTCACATCACCATGTGACCAACACCCAAAGGGTTTACTAGATTCAGAATCTAGTTCACATCGCTATGTGATTAACACCCAAAGAGTACTAAGGTGTGATCATGTTTTGCTTTTGAGAGAGTCTTAGTCAACGGGTCTTTCACATTCAGATCCGTATGTATTTTGCAATTTTTCTATGTCTACAATGCTCGCATTAAGCTACTCTAGCTAATTGCTCCCACTTTCAATATGTATCTAGATCGAGACTTAGAGTTATCGCATCGTGTCAAAACTTGCATCGACGTAACCCTTTACGATGAACCTTTTGTCACTTCCATAATCGAGAAACATATCCTTATTCCACTAAGGATAATTTTGACCACTGCCGGATCTACTCCTAGATCACTATTGTACTCCTGCCAAACTCAGTAGGGTATACAATAGATCCGTACACAAGATGGCATACTTTATAGAACCTATGGCCAAGGCATAGGGAATGACTTTCATTCTCTTTCTTCTCGCCGTGGTCGGGTTTTGAGTCTTACTCAATTTCACACCTTGTAACACAGAAAGAACTCTTTTTGATCGCTCCATTTTGAACTACTTCAAAATCTTGTCAAGGTATGTACTCATTGAAAAACTTATCAAGCATCTTGATCTATCTCTATAGATCTTGATGCTCAATATGTAAGCAGCTTCACCGAGGTCTTTCTTTGAAAAACTTCTTTCAAACACTCATTTATGCTTTGCATAATTCTACATTATTTCCGATCTACAATATGTCATTCACATATACTTATCAAATGTCAGATGCTCCCACTCACTTTCTAGAAAATATGCTTCATCGCAAGTCCAGATAAACTATATGCTTTGATCAACTTATCAAAGCGTATATTCCAACTCCGAGATGCTTGCACCAGTCCATAAATGGATCATGAGCTTGCACACTTTGTTAGCCCTTTGGATCGATAAAACCTTCCGTTGCATCATATACAACTCTTCCTCCGTAAATCCATTCAGAATGCGTTTACATCCATTTGCCAAATTTCATAATCATAAATGCGGCAATTGCTAACATGATTCGGACAGACTTAAGCATCGCCAGGTGAGAAGGTCTCATCGTAGTCAACCCCTTGAACTTGTCGAAAACCTTTTGCAACAAGTCGAGCTTTGTAGATAGTAACACTACTATCAACCGCCTTCCTCTTGAAGATCCATTTATTTTCTATGGTTTGCCGATCATCGGGCAACTCCACCAAAGTCCACACTTTGTTCTCACATGGATCCTATCTCGATTTCATGGCCTCAAGCCATTTCATGAATCGGGCTCATCATCGCCCTCATAGTTCGAGGTTTATCATGGTCTAGTAACATGACTTTCGTAACAGGATTACCGCTCCACTGTGCGGACTCACTGTTTACCATTAGATTTTGTAGTCGCTGATCCAAGTTTCATGATCATCATCATTAGCTTCCTCACTAATTAGTGTAGGAATCATCGAACCGATTTCGTGATGAACTACTTTCCAATAAGGGAGAAGGTACAATTACCTCATCAAGTTCTACTTTCCTCCCACTCACTTCTTTCGAGAGAAACTCCTTCTCGAAAGGATCCATTTTAGCAACGAATGTCTTGCCTTCGGATCTGGGATAGAAGGTGTACCCAACAATTTCCTTTGGGTATTCTATGAAGACGATTCCGATTTGGGTTCGAGCTTATCAGATGAAACTTTTTCACATAAGCATCGAGCCCCAAACTTTAAGAAACGCATAAATTTGGTTTCTTGCTAAACCACGCTCATATAGTGTCGCCTCAACGATTTAGATGGTGCCCTATTTAACGTGAATGCAGCTGTCTCTAATGCATGATCCCAAAACGATATTGGTAAATCGGTAAGAAACATCATAGATTGTACTATATCCAATAAAGTACGGTTATGACGCTCGACACACCATTATGATGTGGTGTTCCGTGGCATGAATTTGTGAAACTATTCCACATTGTTTTAATTGAAGACCAAACTCAGAACTCAAAATTTGTCTCCGCGATAGATCGAGAAACCTTATTTTCTTGTCACGATGATTTTTCCACTTCACTCAAATTCTTTGAACCTTTCAACTATTTCTGCACTTATGTTTCATCAAGTAGATATACCCATATCTCGCTCAAATCATCTATGAAGGTCGAAAATAACGATACCGCCAGAGCCTTACACTCATTGGATCTCATACATCAAGATGTATTATTTCCAATAAGTCGCTTGCTCGCCCATCGTTCCGGAGAACGGAGTCTTAGTCATCTTGCCCATGAGGCATGGTTCGCAAGCATCAAGTGATTCATAATCAAGTGATTCCAAAATCCCATCAAGATGGAGTTTCTTCATGCGCTTTACACCAATATGACCTAAAGGCAAGACACAAATAAGTTGCACTATCATTATTAACCTTGCATCTTTTGGTCAATATTATGAATATGTATCACTACGATCGAGATCCCATGAACCATTTTCATTGGGTGTAACCATATAAGGTTTTATTCATGTAAATGTAAAAGTTTATTCTCTTACTTAAATGAATAATCGTATTGCAATAAACACGATCAAATCATATTCATGCTCAACGCAAACACCAAATAACATTTATTTAGGTTCAACACTAATCCCAAAAGTATAGGAGGTGGATGATGATCATATCAATCTTGAAACTACTTTCAACACACATCGCCACTTCACCCTTAACTAGTTTCGCTTATTCTCGCGAACTCCCATTTTGAGTTACTACTTTAGCAACCCAACCAGTACCAAATACCGAGGGGTTGCTATAAACACTAGTAAGTACACATCAATAACATGTATATCAAATATACCTTTGTTCACTTTGCCATCCTTCTTATCCGCCAAATACTTGGGGTTGTTCGCCCAAAGGACCATCCTTTGCAAAGGAAGCACTTAGTCTCGTGCTTAGGTCCGATTTGGGCTTTTCACTTGAGCAAGAACTTGCTTGCCGCTCTTCTTGAAGTTCCCTTCATCCCTTTGCCCTTTTCTTGAAACTAGTGGTCTTGTTAATCATCAACACTTGATGTTCTTTCTTGAATTCTACCTTCATCGATTTCATCATCATGAAAACTCGGAATCATTTTCATCATCCCTTGCATTTATAGTTCATCAAGTTCTACTAACTTGGTGATGGTGACTAGAGAATTTGTCAATCATATCTTATCCGGAAGATTAACTCCCACTTGATTCAAGCGATTGAAGTACCTGCATAACGAGCACATGCTCACTAGTTGAGCGATTCTCTCCATCTTTTAGCTATAGAACTTGTTGAAGATTTCATATCTCTCAACTCGGTATTTGCTTGAAATATTAACTTCAATTCCGAACATCTCATATGGTCCATGATGTTCAAAACATCTTTGAAGTCCCGATTCTAAGTTTAAGTATGGTGCACTTAAACTATCAAGTAGTCATCATATTGAGCTAGCCAAACGCTCATAACGCTTGATCCCCGCAATAGGTCCGCACCTAGCGTGCATTAAGGACATAATTTTCCGGCAAGAATGAGGATAAACCTCCGATCACGGATCGAATCCGATCATTGCTACTAACATTTTCAACACAATTTTCTAGGAACATATCAAAAAACAAACATATGAAAGCAACAACGCGAGCTATTGATCTACAACATAATTTGCAAAATACTACCAGACTAAGTTCATGATAAATTTAAGTTCAATTAATCATATTATTAAGAACTCCCACTTAGATAGACATCTCTAGTCATCTAATGATCACGTGACCCAAATCAACTAAACCATAACCGATCATCACGTGAGATGGAGTAGTTTTCAATGGTGAACATCTTATGTTGATCATATCTACTATATGATTCACGCCGACCTTTCGGTCTCTATGTTCCGAGGCCATATCCGCATATCCTAGGCTCGCCAAGTTTAACCTCGAGTATTCCGCGTGCAAACTGGCTTGCACCCGCTAGATGGACGAGAGCTTATCACACCCGATCATCACCGGGTGTCCGGGCACCATTTAACTTTGGCAACGTGCATACGTGGAGAACACTTCTTGATAATTATTAGTGAGAGATCATCTTAAAATGCTACCGCCAATCAAAGCAAGATAAGATGCATAAAGGATAAACATCACATGCAATCAATATAAGTGATATGATATGGCCATCATCATCTTGTGCTTGTGATTCCATCTCCGGCACCGTGATCACCATCGCCACCGGCGCACACCTTGATCTCCATCGAGCATCGTTGTCGACGCCATCTATTGCTTTACGACTATCGCTACCGCTTAGTGATAAAGTAAAGCAATTACTGTTGCCATTTCATACAATAAAGCGACAACCATATGGCTCCCGCCATTATAACTTCGTTACAAAACATGATCATCTCATACAATAAAATATAGCATCATGTCTTACCATATCACATCCAACATGCCCCGCAAAACAAGTTAGACGCCCTCTACTTTGTTGTTGCAAATTTTACATGGCTGCTACGGGCTTAAGCAAGAACCAATCTCACCCACGATCAAAACCACAACGATATTTCCAAATAGACTCGCTTTAACCTTCTCAAGGACCGGCGAGCCACACTCTGTTCAACTAAAGTGAGAGAGAAGACACCCGCCAACCTTTTAAGCAACGAAAGTGCCTGAAGGTGAAACCAGCCTCGAAGCGCACGCGTAATGTCGGTCCGGCCGCTTCATCTCACAATACCGCAACCAAAGTATGACATGCGTAGGTAGTATGACTTGTATCGCCCACAACTCACTTGTGTTCTACTGGCAAAACATCAAACCATAAAAACCTAGGCTCGATGCCACGTTGGGGAACGAGTAATTTCAAAAAATTCCCACGCACACAAGATCATGGTGATGCAAGCAACGAGGGGAGAGTGTTGTTACGCACTGTGAGACCGGCAAGCGATCACAACATAGAGGAAGTAGTCGACGACTCCTCGGATCCGACGATCCCGGCCCACATTCGGCGCCCAGTTCTTGACACACGACAAGCTTGATGACGCCCTGGCCCAACCAAGAGAGTCGGGAGGGAGAGTTTCACAAGATGACGGGCAGGACGATCTTGATGTTCTAATCGCAGGCTTCACCTAAGCTTTATGACGATATGACCGAGGTGGAATATGGTGAAGGGGGCACGACACGGCTGGAACGATCCGTAGATCAAACTTGGTGTTCTAGGTGCCCTGCCTCCGAATAAAGGAGCAAGGGGTGCGGCCGCCTTGGAGGAGGCGGCGAGGAGTCCTACTCCCACCGGAGTAGGACTCTTCCTAGTTGGAGAGGATTGGGGAAGGAAAGAGGGGGCGCCTCCTTGTCCTATTCGGACTAGGGGAGGGGGCGCCCTGCCCGGCCGCCCTTCCTCTTCCCTCATGGCCCACTAAGGCCCAATAACCCCGGAGGGTTCCGAATCCTCTGTTCCCAGAAACCGATTTCACCCTAACCATTCCAACTCCAAATATAGGCTTCCAATATATCAATCTTTATGTCTCACCATTTCGAGACTCGTCATGTCCGTGATCACATCCGGACTCAACTTCTTCGGACATCAAAATACATAAACTCATAATATAACCGCCATCAAACCTTGCTGCGGACTTACGGTTCGAGAACAGTAGACATGACCGAGACACGCCTCCGTCAATAACCAATAGCGGACCTCGATGCCCATATTGGTCCTACATATTCTACTTAAGATCTTTATCGGTCGACCGCATAACAACATACGTTGTTCCTTTGTCATCGGTATGTTACTCGCCCGAGATTCGATCGCCGGATCCAATACCTAGTTCAATCTCGCACGCAAGTTCTTTACTCGTCGTAATACATCATCTCAACTAACTCATTAGTTACAATGCTTGCAAGGCTTAAGTGATGTCATTACCGAGAGGGCCCAGAATACCTCTCCACATTCGGAGTGACAAACCTAATCTCAAATACGCCAACCCAACATCCCTTTGGAGACACCGTAGTAATCCTTTATAATCACCCAGCCATGCCAGGACGCTTGGTAGTACCCAAAGTGTTCCTCCGAAACGGAGTTGCATAATCTCATAGTTATAGGAACATGTATAAGTCATGAAGGAAGCAATAGCAACATACTAAACGATCGGTGTGCTAACGGAATGGGTCATGTCAATCGATCATTCAACTAATGATGTGACCTTGTTAATCAAATAACAACTCCTTGTTCATGGTTAGGAAACATAACCATCTTTGATTAACAAGCTAGTCAAGTAGAGGCATACTAGTGACACTGCTTGTCTATATATTCACACATGTATTATGTTTCCTAATACAATTCTAGCATGAATAATAAACATTTATCATGATATGAGGAAATATATAATAACTTTATTATTGCCTCTAGGGCATATTTCCTTCGTAAGTACCAATCTAAGGAATCCAAGTTGATGTGCTCCAAAGTCAGCTTGACAAGTTCAAAATGAAGGATGGTGAAGGTGTCCTGAAATGTACTCTAGGCTTGCTCTTATCACAAATGAGATTGCCGCTTAGGGAGGAAGAGATGACCACAAATTCATCATCAAGAAGATCCTAAGAGCATTGGATGGAAGTATGATACCGCAGTACATTGATCCAAATGATGCCAAACTACAAAGATCTCAAGCCAACGGAAGTCATTGGAAGAATTGTTGCTCTGAGATGCCACCAAGGATAAGGAGGAACTTCACAACAAGTCAAGTGGTGCTTACGGCCTCAAGTGAAGCCCCCACATCATCAAGTGAGAAACAAACCTTCAATGAAGAATTGAGCTTAATGGTGAAGAACTTCAACAAATTCTACAAGAGTAGAAGCAAAGAAAGAAGCTCCAAGTCAAGGTCTTACAATGACAAAAGATCATCTAGTCGAGAGCAATTGCTAATTGTGGGAGACCCACACACCCAATGAGGTACGGAACCTACAAAAAGAGAAGATTCTCCAGAAGAAGAAGCAAAAGAGAAGAATCACCACCAAGAGAGAGGAGGAGAGAGATGATCGTTATGAACGAAGACCCTCATGGAGAAGCAAGGACTGGAAAGGAAGGACAAGTCATCAAGGAGCTACAAAACGAAGACATCAAGCTCATGTTGGTGAATGGGTATCCGCCCGATTCATAATCATCAGGAGAGAAGCTATCATCCGATCAATATACTCAAGATGAAGGTGTTGCCGGTCTAGCACTTGTGTCAACCAACTCCATTACATATTTGATTCACCAAATGAAGGAATTGGAAGATGCTTCATGGCCAAAGGTCCAAAGGTAAACATCCCGAGTATGTTGATTTCAATAGTGATGAAGATGACTTGCTTGTGGATGATGATTTACTTGTCGACAACTCTAGTGATGAATACTATGATGAAACGTCAATTAATCATGCTAATCAAGATAAAACGAATGACAATGATAAGGAGAAGATTGAGCTTCTAACCAAAGAACTAAACACTCTTAAGTTGGCTCATGAAACTATCTTCAAGATCATCGAGAACTTTTAAGGGCCCATGAGAAGTTAGGCTTTGAAAAGCTCAATCTTGATCAAGAGCATGAGTTCTAAAGGCAATCAATCATGATCTCCGAAGAAAAGTTCTTCACATTGCCAAACGCTTACTCTTATCTACTTACATGCCTCAAGTCAAGTCTAGTAACAAGTACAAGAAAGATACTTTCTCTAGTAGTAACAATAATTGTCAAATCTAATATTGTTGCTTCTAGTAGTTCTCTTGATTCCACTAATGATTCTTTAGCCAAGTTACACTTGAGCAAGAAAATAGCTTATTGAAGGAATTATAGAGAAAGGTGTTTACAAGAGCCTTGCCGGAGTAAGCAACCGAGGAAATTGTACACAAGCAAGGAAGGCACCAGAAGAATCAAGGTGTTGGTTTTGAACAAAAGTTCAATGCCAATGGAGTTGAGGGAAGAAGATCAATGCACCAAGACAAAGTTTGTTCCTTAACAAGAGAAGTATGATCCTACTCCTTCAAGGAACACAAGCCCAAGATGATCTTCCACCACAAGACCACAAGAACAAAGGCAAGGACAAGCTTCAAGAAGAGATTGATGTATGCAATGTCCGGTACTGACCTGTGTGCCTTGCTATAAGTCTAGCAGGAGGTACCAAAGTAATCCAGAGGGATCATCGGCGTCAAGAACATCCCGAATACCGAAAAGGACTAAGGATATGTTTCTCGATATGGAGGTGACAAAGAGCTCATCGAAATGGTTACGCTGATGAAGTTGACACCGATCCTGACGATTCTAAATCACAAACCGGACACGGTTTACATTAAACGGTGGAGCCGCTTGGTGCATTCAAAGCAAAGGCCGTGGCGGGATCTAATGTGAAGCGGAATACATAGCTGCTTCGAAGCAGCCAATGAAGGAATCTGGATGAAGGAGTTCATATCCGATCTAGGTGTCATACCTAGTATCAGTCCAATGAAAATCTTTTGTGACAATATCGAGCGATTGCCTTAGCGGCGAATCCAGATTTCACAAGAGAACCAAGCACATCAAGAGACGCCAATTCCATCCGGATCTAGTCCGTGGGAGACATAGAGATTTGTAGAAGAACATAAGATCTCAATGTTGCGCATTACTGAAGCTCTTCCATTAGCAAAACATGATCAACACCAAGACTCCATGGTGTTAGAATCATTATTCGGTAATCTAGATTATTGACTTAGTGCAAGTGGAGATAAGGAAATATGCCCTAGAGGCAATAATAAAGTTATTATTTATTTCATATCATGATAAATGTTTATTATTCATGCTAGAATTGTATTAACCGAAACATAATTGTGTGAATATATAGACAAACATAGTGTCACTAGTATGCCTCTATTTGACTAGCTTGTTAATCAAAGATGGTTATGTTTCCAACCATGAACAAGGAGTTGTTATTTGATTAACAAGGTCACATCATTATGAATGATCTGATTGAATGACCCATTCCGTTAGCTTAGCACACGATCGCTTAGTATGTTGCTATTGCCTTCATGACTTATACATGTTCCTATGACTATGAGATTATGCAACTCCCTGCTTGCCGGAGGAACACTTTGTCCTACCAAACGCACAACGAATCGGGTGATTATAAAGGAGTACTACAGTGTCTCCAAAGGTATGTTGGGTTGGGATTTCGAGATTAGGATTTGTCATCCAATCTCGGAGAGGTATCTCGCTCTCGGTAATGCACATCACTTAAGCCTTGCAAGCATTGTAACTAATGAGTTAGTTATAGATGATGTATTACGGAACGAGTAAAGAGATTGCCGAACGAGATTGAACTAGGTATTGGATACCACGATCAATCTCTGCAAGTAACATACCGATGACAAAGGGAACAACGATGTTGTCAGGCGGTTTGACCAATAAAGATCTTCGAGAATATGTAGGAACCAATATGGGCATCCGTGTCCCGCTATTGGTTATCGACCGAGACGTGTCTCACCATGTTACATTGTTCTAACCGTAGGGTCCGCACGCTTAAGGTTTCGGCGATGCCATTATGAGTTTATATATTTTGATGTACCAAGGTTGTTCGAGTCCCGATGTGATCACGACATGACGAGGAGTCTTTAAATGGTCGAGACATAAAGATTGATATATTGACGTATATTTGGACACCGAAAGGTTCCGTGAGATTGGAAATATACCGAGTCCGGAGGTTACTGAACCCCTAAGTATATGGGCCTTATTGGGCCTTAGTGGAAGGGAGGAGAAGGAGCAAGGAGGCCCCCAAGCCCAATCCGACTGGGGGGCCGCCTCCTTCCTTCTCTCCTCCCCCTTCCTTCCTTCTCCTATCCTAATAGGAAAGAGGGCCAAACCTACTTGGAGTATTTCTAGGTGGCGCCACCCCTGGGCCGCCCTCCTCCCTCCTCCTTTATATACGGGGTAGGGGCACCTAGACAAACAAGTTGATCATTGAGATCGCTTTCAGTGCAAAGGTCCCTCCACGATATTACACATCGGTCATATTGTAGCGGTTTAGGCGGCCTCGCGACAGAGAACATCAAGATCGCTACCACGCGCAGGTTGACGGAACCTCCTCCGCTTCCGCGATCGGAGATCGGGCGCCATCGAGCTGTACGCTGTCAAGAACTCGAGGTGGAGTAACGTGTTGATCGGTCGGACCGGAGGACGAACATTCCTCTATGTTCGCCCACGCTTCCTCTTCGGGTTAGGTACGAGACAACACTCTCCCCTCGCTGTATGCATCCCATGACTTTGCGAGGAATTTTTTGAAATTATTCCCCCGGCACGAGCCTAGGTTTTATGGTTTGATGTTATATACGAGTAGAACACAAGTGAGTTGTGGGCTTATATAAATCATACTACTTACCAAAGATGTCATACTTTGTTCGGGCGGATTGTTG
>JAHHZJ010008207.1:0-15164 GCA_021437245.1 Aegilops speltoides | reverse complement strand
GAGAGCTCTTCTATCTGTATTACATTACATAATTTTAAACTTCTTACCTCAAAGCTTTAGAAGCGCTGCAGGCTTCGGTCAGCCCGCTCTTAGCGAGCTGAACCTAATCACCGCACTCAAAATAGTGCGGTGTTCTTCGATGAGGCGCTTAGCCCTCCACAGGTTATCCGGGCCTCGGTTGGGCGGAGGCCGGTTCATGATCTGCCCTTCTTGAAGGGCGTGCGGACTCTAGAACCCTGGGTTCGATGTGAGTCGGCACAAAGTCGAGAGCTGCGGCGCCTCGACTCCTCTGATGGGTCCCTCTTGGGATCCCACCTAAGCGTCCTCATCGTGCGTGGGGTAAGCGGTCGGGATGGAATTTCATCCGGCGGGCCAATGACCGCTTGATGAAGCGGAAGATCATCATCGGCGGACTCGGATGAACGCGGCATTAGAAGGACACTCTGCGGCGTAAAGAAATTACATCAAGGATCCGGATACTACGATCTTCGGGCCTGGCCCTTGGAGCCCTCATCCATAGCGTTGATGTTGGCGAAACTGTCGAGGATAGTTCTCCCTCTTGGACCCTTGGCCTCCCGATTGAAGCCTTCCTCTTCTTCTCTCCCTCCTCCGGGAAGAATACTCCCTCCTCGTCGTCTTGGGGAGGGTCCCGTCGTCGTCGGGCGATTCGGAACTCTTCGAGTCCCGTGGCCACCTTCTTGGCCTTCTTCTCGGCACCACGTGCGGTGCGGAACCGAAGCCCTTTAGGCGGCGTTCCGATCTTCGGCATGGGAGCCGGGCTGATAGCACTTGGCTTCTCCATCCATTCCTTTCAAAAAGTGGCAGAATGAGATATCATTAAAGTTAATTTAATTATCACAAGTGTCCCGTGATGGGATTGAATCACTTACCTCGTCGGTTGGACTCTGCGAGCTGAATCGCGATCTTCCGTCGGATCGGGCTTCGCCCTTGAACAGCACCCCGAGCGCCTTAGTATGTTGTATCGAAGAGCCGCTTAGCGCTGGTGCTGTTCGGATTGAACTCCACAAATTGAATGCCCGTTCTTGGCATGGGAGAATTCGCCGGAGGAGCATGACTTGGACCACGTCAACAAGCCGGAGCCTATTGCTCACCATCTTCTTGATGCGGCTCGGAGTCCGTCACCTCCACGGATTGCCCCACTGCAAGCCCTTCTCTTTCCGGGAGGTGAGCTGCGGGGATTCGAGATCTAACTTCGGGGCCGCCGCCCATGTGGGCTTCGGCCGTGATGTAGAACCACCCGATTGCCACCCCTTGGAGTCCGAGGTCCCTTCTAGCCAAGGGGCGTTAGGCGTGCCCAACATGGCGCCTCGCATTCGCTTGCGTGCCCTTCACAACCGCGCGTTGAAGGTCTTGAGCCCGGGCAAGTGGGTGGATGTGGAGAAGGCCTCCACCTGACGATCGCCGAGATGTTGAGGATGAAGTTGGCGCCAGATGTCACTAGTAGAAAAGGGGCAATGGTCCGGCGGTCCAGCATTAGTCGGTTCAATCGAGCCGGGACCAATGCATCGGACCCGGTTCGTGAGCCGGGGGCCGGGCCACGTGGGCCATTGGTCGTTCGTCGGACCTTTGGTCGGTTGGTGGATGAACCGGGACCAATGATCCCGCTCTGGCCACAACCATTCGTCGGTTCTTGGCACGAACCGGACCAAAACCATTAGTCGGTTTGCGACCAGCCGGGACCAATGGTGTATATATACCCAGCAGAAGCGAGCACCTTCTGTTTTTTTTGCCGAGGGAGACTGGTGGTGCTCTAGCTCACCTCATATGCACACAAGGTGTTCGATGGAATGCCGAGCCACACTACTTAGGTTTCTCCTCTCCAAGCTCGACCGCCAAGCTCCATTTTCCTCCATATTTGTCTAGGTTTAGCGGTCCGTCACGCCCATCCCGTCTTCAACGTCGTCCGATCACCCGCACGATCTCATCGGCGGCCCACCTGTGAGCCTCTTGTTCTTATCTTCTTTCGAAGGAAAAATATTCTTATTGTATGTTTAGATAGATATATACTTGTATAATTTTCTTACTTTTATTATTGCATCTTATATAGTGCGATGGTTTTGGTATCCGCCCCGTCGGCCCTCGTCTCTATGATTCGGATGTGGTATATATTATCTTTTCATAACTATTGGTTCATTTATTGTTTATGACAATTATGCCGACCAACGTGACATAGATTTTATTCATCTAGGAGGTTGTTGAACGGAAATTCCAACCGACCCTATTGTCGAGAGGTTAAATTTAGTTGAAGAAGAAAACAATTTGTTGAAGGAAAAATTAGAAAAATTGAGGAGGAGAAGATGATATTGGAGTTGCATGTTGCGGATGTAGTCGATGATCACAAGATCAAGATGGATGCAATGCGCTTGAAGATTAGAAAGATTAGAAAATATGCCATTCATACGAGGCTTGGTATCATTATGTCGTTGGATCAGTTGTTACATTGGTTGCGATTATGATCGCATTTGTTTTCGCATTGAAATGTTTTACATAGTTTGATGTATGGTTTAATTAATTTAGATGCTTGGAGCTTTATGTTGTTAGATGAGAACTATGTATGTACTTTGGTTTTAATGTGATGATGAACTTCTATTAATTTGGTCACTTAATTAATTATCTATTCATGATCTCTCTAATGATTTTGACACATAATTATATATAATGCACCAGATGAACCGGCAATGGATATCGGTTCAAGACACACCCAGTACATTAAGGCGTGCATAATTTTCTCAAGTGGCTGAGCAAACAAGGGAATGGTTTTATGTGTTGTCCATGCCTATATGTGGGAATCGAAGTCTTACTCCGGAAAATCCCACCCACACCTTTAAAGGGTTTCATGCCACACTATAATGTTTGGGCGAGGCGGAGAAATAGGGGTTATGATGGAAGGCGAAGAAGAATCGATGACAATACCCCTGAATACGGTGATGCTCGGGAAGATCAAGAGGAACGAGCGATGTGCGATGATTGCCCGGGGAGAACTGCGAAATCAAGAGAACGGATGATGGCCCGATGATGATGATCTCCGCCGGGTCATTGTCGATGCAAGGGCCTTCCGAAAGTCAAAAGAAGATGAAGTTCGATCATGCTGAGGACCACAAAAGGGTTGTACCCCAATTGCGAAGATGGAACCAAAGCTAGGTACCGTCTTGGAATTGCTGCGGTGGAAGAGAATTTGCGATAAAGGATTTGAAAGCTACTTAAAATATTGAAGAAGGCTTCCAAGGATAAATTTGGAAAGTTCGGCAAAAAGGTCGTATGCCCTCTAGGATTGGAGGTCAGAAGATACGCATGCCCTAATATTGCATCCTCTACGGGTGCGTACAAGGATCTGAGCATGCCGGTATCCGGTGCTTCGTATAAAGATCGAGCGAGATGACCTGGTGATGTTGGCGAGCCCCGGAAGAGGTTCTGCGAAGGTGATGTGGTATGCTCCTATAATACCACGGTTGAACGTCGTTGAGGGAGCATGCCAAGTTGATCGATGGCAGTGAGGCCGTGAAAAGGCGGAAGTTGAGACCCACGGGTTGGATGGAGAAAAATCGAGAAAATCTTTGGGATGAGTTTCGTGAGCCAAAGGCGTATGGTTTGCTTTAAGCGCGGATGGCATTAATCCTTCGGGGCAGCAGCAATCCAGCACGGCCCGTGACTCTATGTATTATAACCTTCCTCCTTGGATGTGCATGAAGCGGAAGTTCATTATGATGCAGTTCTCATCCAAGGCCCTAAGCAACCGGAATGAATTGATGTGTACCTAAGGCCATTAGTTGAAGAACTTTTACGTGGGAATGGAAGCTGTCGTCGTGGGATGAGCACAAAGGGGAATTTAACCTAAAGGCGTTGCTGTTGTGACCATCAACGATTGGCCGCTCCGGTAACCTTCGGGACAGACAAACAAGGGATACCACGCTACGCCTGTTTACTTGAGCGATAGTATATACGGCAAGCTGCGGGGAAGAATTGTACATGGGCCATCGTCGATTTCTTCCGACCAACCATCAATGTCGAAAGAAAGGCAAGCATTTCAAAAGGGAGGCGATCCGGAAGAAGCCGCCATGCGTACCGGTGATCACGTACTTGCTATGGTCATGATTTACGTAATCTTTGGAAAGGGTCGGCGGACTAGCTGTTGGTATTGGAGGAGGGCCCCATGTGGAAGAAAAATCTATATTTTGGGACCTACCCTCTTTGGAAAGACCTGAGGTCCGCTCTTGATCGGCGTGATGCCGTGCGAAGAACCTTCGTGAACCTGCTAAGCTTCTTGGGCGTGTATGGGAAGACAAAAGATAAATTGAGGCAGGAAGGACCTGCCGTTTCCGAAAAAAATGCCCCAAAAGCGGATGAAGGTCCCCGGCTATGCTCTTACCAAAGAAGAAGAAATCTTCTTTGAATCCCCTTTATGAAGGTCGGCGGCTTTGAATATAAAGGAATAATAAATATGGCGGAAAAAGTTTGAACCTAAAGTCTCATCCCCGTGATTATGGTGCGCTTCCGGTTGCATTGAGGGGGCTTCTAGGAAAAGCGTCCGATTAGCCATTGTGAAGCTATGTGCATTCCTCAATGCAATATCTCGAAGGTGATCGATCGGAAACCATACCAAGGCTAAGGTGATGTGGTGCAATGTCTTGGTTTGAGGGGTTCCCATCCTTCTTCAATATCATGGCCCGTTCTTGTTCATCTAGTTGGAGATTGTCATTACGGGACCCGTTTTCTAACAATATGTACCCCTTTGAGAGGTTCATGAGTCCTAAAAAATATTAATGTCCGCTAGGCGAAGGAAGCATCTCCATGGGCCATCAAGCGAAGGATGTCATCGGGTTTTGTGTTGACTTCATTCCGCCTTAAGAAGATAGGTCTCCCTAAATGCGGTATGAGGGGGCCCGGAAAAACCGGCGAAAGGACTCAATAATATCCGAGGGCGGATATTCTTGGTCTCAAGCCCACTACATTCTGAACTCTACCTTGGGACCCTATGTCGATGAACACAAAACGATCTGCGCTTCAAACACGGAGGCGGTCGATTGGATTATGTGAACACCGGGACTTTCGCGTTGGTTGGGCACGTTCAGGGACAGCATTTTGTGAGGATGCTTGTTATCGGGACCATCTTTGGTATTGATTTGGAAAGGATCGAGATAAATGGGAATACATTTTACGATTGACCAAGATCAAAAGAGCACCAACCAAAACAGCGGTGTCGCTTTGATGCAAAAGAGGAAAGGACACATATTATGGTTACATAGTGGACATATGGGAACTTGACTACGGACATGATTTTAAGGTCCCTTTGTTTAAGTGCAAATGGGTAATCGGGAGGGGTCGATAGCCCATGCGGAATAAGCATGGATCTGAAAAATCTTGGGTACCGCGAACCGTTGTCCTAGCCAATGATGTGCCAGGTTATCTATGTGAAGGACATGTCGATGGGAAAAGAAAAAAAGATAAGGAAGCAAATACATCATGATGAGCCAAAGCGCCACATAGTTCTTTGGGAAAAAGGGACATCGTGGGGTGGAGGACAAGCGACATGTCGAAGATTATGAAAAGTTTCATGAAATTCCTCCTTTAAAGTCAAGGCTGACCCACATCTGATAAGCGATGAAGATTATCCATGGTTCGGGCAATAAGCAAATGACACAAGCGAAGAAAAAAGTGAAGACTTTCTCCATAACTATTGTTAGTTTATGATACCATTATATTATGGCGTGAGTATGATACCATTTTTGTTTTGTACATGCACATGCTATGTGTGGGTCAATTTATGAATACCATGCCAACTTTCAACTTTTTGAGTTCATTTGAAATGTCTTATGGTTGGCCCTCGTAATAATTAAAAATAGCAACAATAAGTATTTTGTTGTAAGTAGAAACAAAATAAATTAAATAAAGCAAGAAAGAAAACAAAAAAGGTTTTCAAATTTGAAAATTAGTAATGGCACTAAAGAAAGTTTATAATTTTCCTAAAACTAAAGCAAAAAGATTTAAAAATAGAGCAAAAAAAAAAGAAAATAAATAATGCAAAAACAAAAAAAAAAAAACAATAAGTTTTTTTGTGTAGAAACAAAATAAATTAAATAAAGCAAGAAAAAAAAAAAAAAGTGTTTTCAAATTTGAAAATTAGTAATGGCACTAAAGGAAAGTTTATAATTTTCCTAAAACTAGAAGCAAAAATTTTAAAAATAGAGCAAAAAACAAAAGAAAATAAATAATGAGAAAACAAAACAAAAAAACAACAATAAGTATTTTGTTGTAGTAGAAACAAAATAAATTAAATAAAGCAAAAGAAAACAAAAAAAAGTGTTTTCAAATTTGAAAATTAGTAATGGCACTAACAGAAAGTTTATAATTTTCCTAAAACTAGAACAAAAAGATTTAAAAATAGAGCAAAAAAAAAAAAAATAATGGGAAAACAAAACAAAAAAAACAATAAGTATTTTGTTGTAAGTAGAAACAAAATAAATTAAATAAAGCAAGAAAGAAAACAAAAAAGTGTTTTCAAATTTGAAAATTAGTAATGGCACTAAGAAAGTTTATAATTTCCAAACTAGAAGCAAAGATTTAAAAATAGGCAAAAACAAAAGAAAATAAATAATGCAGAAAACAAAACAAAAAACAATAAGTATTTGTTGTAAGTAGAAACAATATAAATTAAATAAAGCAAGAAAAAAATGCCACCTTGGGCCAACGGCCTAATACGACCGTATCCCTATTTTGGGCCAGATTCAGCCCCAGAATGGCCAAGGTCCAAAGAAGGCGAGCAATAGGCCCGTAAGTTGAAAGGAGTTCAAGAGGAGCGGCGGGCTTATAAACCACGCGCCCTCTCAACTAGCGAAGGGATAAACTTTGGCCCGACGCGAGGCCTTGGTCCGGTGGTGGCTCCAACCGGGACTAAAGCTTGGTCCCAGAAGCCACCAACCGACCAAAGGTCGACTTCCGCCCTTTGGCTGCAAAAAAGTTGGTCGTTGGTGGCACCAGGGACTAAAGATATCCGTTGGTGCCACCAGGGACTAAAGATGCTTATAGCAATTGGCGTTTCCGCCTCGCCACTTCTCCCACGCTGCCTCTCCTCGTTGCCGCCAGCCTTCTTCACCTGTTGCCGCCGCCCGCTGTGACTTTTCCGCCACCGGAGCATACTGCTCGCGCCCTCCCGTCCAGCGCCCTCGGTCCACGCCCCACCACGCCGGCCGCCCACGTCAAGCAGCCCGCCTGTCTGCGCGGCGCCGCCGCCCCCGCCTCGGCCGCCCTCCCCGCCCGCCCGCCTGCATTTTTTGTTCATTGCATTTTTTTCATATGTATAATGTATATATGTATTGGTATACCTATATATATATGTGATGAATGTCGATGTGGCTATATATTATGTATGAATATAATGTTCATAGCATTTTTTTGTTTATATATGTTTTCATATATGTATTAATTTTATATTTAGGTTGTTAGTAGATATCGATCGATTTTAGGTTAGTGCATTTTAGGTTAGTGTAGAGGAGAAAGTAAAATAAGGAAAAGGAAGAAAAGAGGAAGAAGGAAGAAGGAAGAAGAAGAAAGAAAGAAAGAAAAAAGAGGAGAAGAAGTGTGTATATGTGTTTGTATGTATATATAGTGTACATATTCATAGTATTTTTTTCAAAGTGTATTTTTTTTGTTCATTGCATTTTTTTCATATGTATAATGTATATATGTATGTGGTAGCTATATATATATGTGATGAATGGATGTGGCTATATATGTATGCATGTATGAATATAATGTTCATATAGCATTTTTTTGTTTATATATGTTTTTTCATATATGTATTAATTTTATATTTAGGTTGTTAGTAGATTCGATCGATTTTAGGTTAGTGCATTTTAGGTTAGTGTAGAGGAGAAAGTAAAATAAGGAAAAGGAAGAAAAGAGGAAGAAGGAAGAAGGAAGAAGAAGAAAAAGAATGAGAGGAAGTAAAATAAGAAGAGGAAGAAAGGAGAAAAGAGGAGAGGAGAAGAGGAGAAATAAATAAGAAGAGGAAAAAAGAAGAAAGAAGAGGAGAAGAAGAAAGGAATAGAGGAGAAGAAGAAAAATAGAAGAAAAAAATTCTTCTTCTTCTTCTTCTTCTCTTCCTCTTTCTTCCTTTTCTTAATTATTTTCCTTTCGAGGAGAAGAAAGAAAGAAAGAGAGGAAGAAGAAAGAAAGGAAAGGAGAAAGAAGAAACTTAAACACGAGGGGTGGTACCGATACCTCCCGATATGTATATGTATGTCGTGTTGTCGATATAATTAACCCTCTAGATACAACTGCAGCAGCCCCTCGGCCCTCTCGCTCACCAAAACTCTCGAGGACACCCAAACCCTAGAGAGAAACGATGTTGAATAATAATTGACATGTTGTCAATATTTGCGAAAACTATGGAGCACTCGGGCGAAGAAAGCGAAGCGATGTTGGGGAAATAATCGCAAATGGAAGTGATGATGTTGCGTCATTTCTCATCGACACCGTTGGTCGGATGGATGAAGAAGAGGGCTATGATTATGATGGCTTCGACCTGCATTAATGCGGTACAAGAGGAGGACTATGTTCATGATGGCTCGGTGACACAATGGAGGTACAAGACGAAGGAGACCGTGCGAGCCGAGTCACCGAACCGAGTCCGCCAGGTATATATATATTAGTTAAGCCCGTGTTGACAAGTTAATTGATGCATCCATTGTTTTGGTATATGTACACATATTAAGTATACTGTCTTTCTTCCTTATAATTTCTAGCCTCGATCGAAGCACAACTTCGACGGAGCGAGGCCCGAAGAAAAGTTGAGCTCGGATGAAAAGTTTGAGATCATAGAAATCGCGCCGACGGCGAACCGATTGAACCCATCCGGACAAAGAAGGCATTTTCGCTTCGCAGGGGTTCTTGTTAGGAAAGGATCCCGATCAGCATCCAAGCAATGGTATAAGCCTGCTAAGGATGAAGACCGAGGTGTCTTATGTCAATGATATTGAAAGAAGATCTTTGGAATGAGCTGAAGGCAAATTTCACCCTACCGCCGAGGAGGATCCGGAGAAGCCAGTTAAAGAGCAATTAATCAAGTCTTGTGCTCTTAAGAAGATGGCTGGCCTAATGAGGAGGTGGAGGAAAGAGCTGAACCAGTTTGTCGAAAAAGAGACACCAGAATTCATCGGCAAATATGAGAAGATCAAAGATCAGCGCCGCATTTGTGGCCCACAAGACATCGGAAAAGAGTAAGAAGATGTCGGAGACAAACAAGAAAAATGCTGCGAAGAAGACGCTTCACCATCGCGACGGGGTGGCTACCTCAAAGCCCGCCTAAGTGGTCAAGGCTGAGCATGATCTGCTTGAAAAGGATCGAACGAGCGATCGCTGGCCGGCCGTTGCGGACTTGGTTCTTCGGCTGGCGGAACCTTGGACCTATATGAGGCGATGTCGATGGACGAACGAGCAGTCGCAAACACCAGTCAAGAAACTTCGACAATATATTGCTGCTGCGAGCGAGGGACGTTCCTTCCAAGCAGGAGAAGGACGAGCTCACAATGGCCCTTAGGAATCCGAGCACCTGGGCGGACACGAGGCACGCCAGCTCGCTTCGTGGAAGGTTGGTTTTCGGACGCGAGGGTTACAAAACCCACGAGAGGAGGAAGAAAGTGGAGCATGACCAAATGCGGCGCGCTTGGAAGGGTAATGGGGCTAGAGGATCGAGAAGAGGACCGAGAAGCAGCGATCGCAACAAACGACATGCCAAGCTTCCCGGTTACCCGCCATCTCAGCGAAGCGGCTTGCTTCCACCGAGCTGCCAGCGAGCATGTCTTGCGGCTCGCCTATCCCGTGGATGGTATCACGGAGTCTCAAAATTGCCACATTATGGCGATGCATGAATTTGAAGGTCAAGGCTGTTGGCCAAGTTTATCCTAGTGGACCCGGCACAACTTATCACGCCACCGATTCGAAGGATTTGCTAAGGTGATGGTTGATGAAATAACGGAGGGATTTGAGGACCTCGGCTGAGCACCCTACGGTGAAGGGGAGACTAGGCTGGTTCTGCTAAGACTCCATGCCTATGGCGGAAGGAGCTCATCGACCTTCGAACGCGCCTCCGCCTCCTCCTCCTCATCCGGCGAAGGGCACTCCCCTCCCCGCCTCCTCCTCCGCGAGTGAAGATCAGACGCATGGCGGCACTCCGCCCCTTCTCCGGGTGGCGGCACTCCGCCCTCCTTCTCCGCCTGCCCAAGGGGAAGAGACCGCCCGCCCGGCTGCTCCGCGCGAGTCCTTCCTCCGCCTGTAAGCAAGCACGAGGAAGGCAGCGCCAGCCGCTCCGTCCTCCGGCGTCTAGCAGCACAAGAAGAGAGAGCAACACGGTCCACCTCTAAAGCCTAGAGAAGTTACCGTATGAGAGGAGCAAGGAGGAAAACGATCGATCGTCGAGCCAAGTGAAGGAGTTCTTTGAAGGGTTAAAGCAAAGATAATCCACCTCCGAGGAGGAAGGTCGATCCGTGAAAGCAAAGCGCACTCTCGATGCCCGAGGAAACCACCAAAGTCTCCGCGAGAACCAACTATGGCGCATCGACAGACATATCTCCAAGCCAAGCGGTCGGGAACTTCGTTAGGGATAAAAGGTCAAAGAACAACGGGCAAGGGAAAAATTGCCCAGCTCAACGACGAATCGTGCCCCGCTGAATGTGTCTAACCTGGGACGGTGCCGGTTATGGCAATCTTGAAGATTACCTCCGACGATGCACTTCCGATTTCATGGAGGTGGACTTATTGGAATTACAGGAAGCCTCTCGCAAAGATGAAAAGTCTCGACAACAATGATGAAGATTCCACAGTTGGTACATGAAAACCCGCGAGAGTCGAGGGGCGAACACTTTGTATCTGAATATTAAAGAGGAGCACACCTCGTTCAAATGATCTGTTGTCTATTCCATTTGAGGAGTTCTTGAGTTCTTCAATCAAAAGGCCCTCGATAAATTAATGGTCTTTTGCTACTGCCTGTAAGTACTATTTCGTCATTAGTCTTTATATATAGCTCGGCTCTTTCATTGCATGTATTTATAATTAATTATCCTCAATATATTATGCAGATTGAAGATCGTCGAGTAAAAAATGAAATCTATGATATTGGGTTCATTAACACAAATATCATAGATGTTTTTGGTTGAAAAGGGCGCCCAAGAGGCCGAGGACAACTTGCTACAATCATTGATCAAAAATCAAAACAAAGATACCATACTCTTTCCTTACCACGGCCCGTGAGTGTTACTATCGTGTGCATATTCGGTTTCCTTATTACTCGGCGAGGTTAATGTAATTGATGAGTTATGCTTGTGTAGGTACCACTATATTCTTCGGAGATTAAGCTTGGCGGGACTAGTAACCGTCTTAGACTCGAGCGGAAAGATCCCAGCACCTATCGGACATGGACATGCTCAGCAAGTAAGTTCAATCGATCATTATCGCACCATATCGGCAACTTTTATTCATTTCTTGATATCTCAAGTAATAACAAATATTTTCTTTGTCTTGCAGGGTTTGGAAACAGTTCACCGCACAAGCTCGGGACTGCGAAGGAGCTGCGATATACATACCAAGTAAGTACTATCGGCCGATCTCCGTTGATTCTATAGCTATACTTTCATCAATGCCATTTATATAATGCTTCATTATCAGTTTGATTGACCTCTATTTCTCGTAAAGTGCTTGTGCGGGAGGAAGGAATGATTTACGTGGATACTACGTGCGAGTTCATCCACAAGCGACATTGAAAAACAAGCGGGCTACTCTAGAAGACAATATGAAGTCGTGAATAATATTCACAATTTCATTTTATTACACCATCATTTCTGTTGAGTTTCATTCATATATATGTATTAATTAACCCCTTCTTCAAATTAGGCGTGGCAGATCTGGGATGAACTCCTAGAACCAGATCGCATGAAAGCAATTCAAGAGGAATTGGCGGATTCTTTCTTGATCACGTCATCGATAAAGCGAGAATACCATGTGGAACTTGAATTCAAATCCTAGTGGTTTGTAATTAAGAGATCTTATATAGATTGTACATGTATGTAGCCAGTAAAACTTGTTGTTCAACCAATCTCGTAGAAGGAGAGGTCGATCGATCACTTCTCGGTATGCATGACTAACTTCGATCTTGAATGGTTCTCTCGATCACTTATGTATATTTACTACGTGCTCGAAGCAAGCACGGACATAATTAAGAGAGGACACTTCTCTCTATTAATTAGCTAGCTAACGAAACACCTAAATTAACCCCCAAAACCCCCAACCCCCTCCTTTCAAAAAAAAAACAAAACCAGGCCATCGGAATGCGAACACGTGGCGCCTTTTGGTCCCGGTTGGAGCCTACAACGGGACCAAACCTCCTACTCGGCTGCAGGCCACGTGGAGCTCATTGGTCCCGGTTCGTGTTGAACGGACTAATGGGTTAAGGTATTAAGTAACGACCATTAGTCCGGTTCCCGAACCGGGACAAAAGGCCTCTGAACCGGGATTGGTGGTTTTCTACTAGTCGGGAAACCCAGGCCGTAGTAAAACATGAGCCCCGGACAAATGGATGGAGCGGAAAGCCAGTCCACGGAAGAAGTGGGAAGGAAGACGACCCTCTCATGAGGCTCGGGGTGGGATGAGCGCCCTCGTCGGCGCCGATGCGGATATCGCTGAAAGGTATCAGCGTCGCGCTTGAGCGATGTCCTCGTCCTTGGCGGTGGAGGCTAACCATTTACCTCCGCTCCGGACATATTCGGAGAAGGTCAGGCGAGATGCCAGCTTGGCGTTGGAGCTTGAGTCGGGAGATGGATAAGCAAAGGAGGAAGAAGGCGTAGGTGAGAAGGTAAATCCTTATCCCTTATATATAGGCGACAAAACTATCGTCCCCACAGCTCGTAAAACTGCTTATCTCCCAAGCGCCACCATCAATGCGGTTGGGTTACCCGTCCGTATTGATGAGGATCCGGAATAAGGACACGATCTCGCTCGACAAGGCGTGCCAAGAAACGCTTAGCTAAACGTGCTGAGGTGGTATAGTAAAACGATTCAAACAAAGGATTGTAGCGGTGTGATGTCACACCTCATAATACGCAGATTGAGCTAGTGTATATTTTATTCTCTCGATGGAATGTGGAAATTGTTTTTGGAGAGCGACACTATCTGGTGTTCATGATCTTCCGGATTATTCGTGGAGGAACCGCTTGCAATGCCGAACATTATGCGCCGGACTTATCGTCATGAAGACGGTTCGGAGCTACGAGGGAGTCCTGGACTAGGGGTGTCCGGACAGCGGACTATCATTATCCGCCGGACTCCAAGACTACAAGATAGAAGATTGAAGACTCGGCTCGTGTCGATGGTACTTTCTTGGCGTGGAAGGCAAGCTTGGCAATCTGGATATGTAGATCTCCTACCATTGTAACCGACTCTGTAGACCTAGCCCTCCCGGTGTCTATATAAACGGAGGGCTTTAGTCCGGGACAAGATACATACAACAATCATACCATAGGCTAGCTTCTAGGGTTTAGCCTCCTTGATCTCGTGGTAGATCTACTCTTGTACTACCCATATCATCAATATTAATCAAGCGGACGAGGGTTTTACCTCCATCGAGAGGGCCCGAACTGGGTAAAACATTGTGTCCCTTGTCTCCTGTTACCATCCGCCTAGACGCACAGTTCGGGACCCCTACCGAGATCCGCCGGTTTTGACACCGACAATGGCCCTTGGGAATCGAGCACCCGGACGGACACGAGGCACGCCAGCTCCTTCCGTGGAAGGTTGGTTTTCCGGACGCAGGGGTTACAAAACCCACGAGAGGAGGAAGAAAGTGGAGCAGACCAAATGCAGGCGCTGCTTGGAAGGGTAATGGGGCTAGAGAATCGAGAAGAGGAACGAGAGCAGCAGATCGCAACAAACGACATGCAAGCTTCCCGGTTACCCCGCCATCTCAGCGGAGAAGCAGCGTTGCTTCCACCGAGCTGCTTCAGCCGGAGCATGTCTTGACGGCCTCGCCAGCTATCCCGTGGATGGTATCACGGAGTCTCAAAATTGCCACATTATGGCGCGATGCATGAATTTGAAGGTCAAGGCGGTTGTTGGCCAAGTTTATCCTAGTGGACCGCACAACTTATCACCGCCACCGATTCCGAATGATTTGCTAAGGTGATGGTGGATGAAATAACGGAGGATTTGAGGACCTGCGCTTGAGCACCCTACCGGTGAAGGGGAGACTAGGCTGGGTTCGCTCAAGACTCCATGCCTATGGCGGAAGGAGCTCATCGACCTTCGAACTCGGACGCCTCCGCTTCCTCCTCCTCCGCGAGTCAGGCACTCCGCCTCCACCGCCTCCTCCTCCGGAGTGACGATCGGGCACGCGTGGCGGCACTCCACCTCCTCCACCGCCTCCTCCGCAAGTGACGATCAGGGCACGCGTGGCGGCACTCCGCCTCTCTCCGGCGCATGGCGGCACTGCCGCCTCCTTCTCCGCCTGCCAAGCAAGGGCGGAAGAGACCTGTCGCCGCCTGGCTGCTCCGACGCGTCAGAGTCCTTGTCCTCCACCTCGTAAGCAAGCACGAAGAAGATAGACGCCAGCCGCCCGCTCTGCTCCGGCCTAGCAGCACAAGAAGAGAGAGGCATCATGATACGGTCCACCTCTAAAGCATGTACGAGTTACCGTGACGAGAGGACCAAGGAGGAAACGATACGATCGTAGCGACTCCAAGTGAAGGAGTTCTTTGAAGGGTTAAAGCAAGATACATCCACCTCCGGAGGAGAAGGTGTTGGGGAACGAGTAATTTCAAAAATTTCCTACGCACACGCAAGATCATGGTGATGCATAGCAACAAGAGGGAGAGTGTTGTCTACGCACTCTCATAGACCGAAGCGAAGCGATCACAACGTAGAGGAAGTAGTCGACGTTCTCCTCGCGATCCGACCGATCCCGGCGCCACATCTCGGCGCCCCGAAGTTCTTGACACACGTACAGCTCGATGACGCCCCTCGAACTCCAATCCAGCCGAGTGTCGAGGAAGAGTTCGCTCGCAAGAGCGGCGTGGTGACGATCTTGATGTTCTACGTGCAGAAGCCGCTAAGCTCTGACGATATGGAGGTGGAATATGGTGGAAGGGCACCGCACGCAGAAC
>JAHHZJ010008206.1:0-16849 GCA_021437245.1 Aegilops speltoides | reverse complement strand
CATAGTTATTAGCTAGATGGCTTCTTCTCTCTTTTTGGATCTCAATACAATGTTCTCCCCCTCTCTTGTGGAGATCTATTCAATGTAAACTCTTTTTGTGGTGTGTTTGTCGAGATCCGATGAATTGTGGGTTTGTGATCAAGTTTATCTATGAGAAATATTTGAATCTCCTCTGAATTCTTTTATGTATGATTGAGTTATCTTTGCAAGTCTCTTCGAATTATCAGTTTGGTTTGGCCTACTAGATTGATCCTTCTTGCCATGGGAGAAGTGCTTAGCTTTGGGTTCAATCTTGTGGTGTCCTTACCCAGTGACAGAAAGGGTTGCAAGGCACGTATTGTATTGTTGCCATCGAGGATAAAAAGATGGGGTTTATATCATATTGCTTGAGTTTATCCCTCTACATCATATCATCTTTCTTAATGCGTTACTCTGGTCTTATGAACTTAATAATCTAGATGCATGCTAGATAGCGGTCGATGTGTGGAGTAATAGTAGTAGATGCAGGCAGGAGTCGGTCTACTTGTCACGGATGTAATGCCTATATACATGATCATGCCTAGATAATCTCATAATTATTCGCTTTTCTATCAATTGCTCGATAGTAATTTGTTCACCCACCGTAATACTTATGCTATCTTGAGAGAAGCCACTAGTGAAACCTATGGCCCCCGGGTCTATCTTTTATCATATCAGCTTTCAATCTACTTTTATTTGCATCTTTACTTTTTGCATCTATAATATAAAATACCAAAAATATATTTATCTTATCATACTATCTCTATCAGATCTCACTTTCGAAGTGGCGTGAAGGGATTGACAACCCCTTTATTGCGTTGGTTGCGAATTCTTTGTTTGTTTGTGTAGGTGCGTGGGACTTTTGAGGAGCCTCCTACTGGATTGATACCTTGGTTCTCAAAAACTGAGGGAAATACTTACGCTACTATTGTTGCATCACCCTTTCCTCTTCAAGGAAAACCAACGCAAGCTCAAGACATAGCAGTATCATCACTATTAAACTTGCTACAAAATACTTCTATGACTGTTACTATTACCATTGTTGCTGCTACTACCATTAAAACTATCAAACTATTGTGCTACTAATTATTTGCTATAGATAATTAATCTCCAGGTCTAGTTGAATTGACAACTCAGCTGCTAATACCTTCAAATATTCTTTGGCTTCCCTTGTGTCGAATCTATAAATTTGCTTTGAATACTCTACCCTCAAAAACTGTTGTGATCTCCTATACTTGTGGGTTATCAGAGCATCACAAATGACAGCTATTTTGCAAAAGAAATGAGACAAAACCTTAATTTTACTTTTCTGCAGAAAGCATTTCGGAGCTACCGATATGACAAACTCAGTGACACCGAAGCACAAATAGAGTCTAAACATGCAGTTTCGGTCAGACCGAAATGCAGTTCGGTGACTCTGAGATGCTAGGGTTTCATAGAGTACGTGATTTCGGTCAAACTGATTAGTACACTTCGGTCAGACCGAGTTGTACTTGCGCAATGGCCTGGGCCAAATCGGTGAGACCGAGATCCTCAGATCGGTCAGTCGGAGATGACTTCGGCAGAAACCTAACCCTAAGTTTTTGCATCAAATATATTCTAATGGATTTTTTCGGTGGATAGATTGATCTCATTCATGGAAAGAATAATGGCAAAGATCTTTGTGCAAGTATCGAAATAATGGAGGGCACAAAGAGGTCAAGTTTGTACCCTAACTTGGCGACGAACTTGCTACGGCGGTGAGATTCCCATTGATGGTGACAGAGACCATCAGCAGGAAGCACTAGTGATGACGACGACGTTCCGGAGACCAAGGGGGCAGCAGAGTTGGGTAGGCATAGTTGAGAGGTTTGGAGAAATTTCCAAAATTCAACCCGCGGCATATATATATACCCAGTCACTGTCGGTGTGACCGAGTGAAACGACTCGGTGGCACTGAGATGCAAAACTGCTAGTAGTTACTGCAACTCGGTGTGACCGAATTGTTCAAATCGGTTGCACCGAGATGGAAACCTAGATCAACTTAATGAATTAGGTGAGACCGAGTATAGTGAATCGGTCAGACCGAGATGCATTAAGAGGTTTTGGAAGTTTAAGCCCTTGATGGATCGGTGGCTCCGAGTGCTCCTCACTTGGTGGGTCCGAATTTGACTAGTTCAAACTTTGTGATGTAGCATGAATAGAGTTTGAGACCAGAAAAGCATAGATAGCTAGAGCGAGAACTTAGGCATTCTTGTCCATCCATTTGGCAAAAATAAAAACCAAACAATCAAAGCAACAAATGGATGTCTTCGAATGGAGAAAATTATGCAACCAACATGCTCACACAACAAGATAGCAAATGAAATATGTGGCAAAGCATGCACAATCACTCTAGCATCTGTCAAGCAATTGGCGATGACTAGGTCATCTATATATGAGTATATTGACTTAGGAGTCAAATGAGAACATTTGATCATAGGTCATACTCATCGTTTAAGCACAGTGGGGTTACCACTTTTACATAAAGCATTGTTGTGTTCACACCATTTGAGTTGCTTTAGCTCAACTCTTAGAGCAAATCTCCCCCTAGATCTGATTCCCCCCTTGAGAGGGGATGAACTAACACTACTACAGGATGCTGCTAATGCGACACTACGATTAGAGGCCCTTTGACGGAACTGTGTGCGATGCATTAATCGCAAACGGTGGTGTAGAAAACCATCAAAAAAGGTGCAAAACGTTTGCAATGATGGATGCATCAAATACAGTTCAGACTTTAGTTCCGTGTGTGATGTAGGGCATACGGTTCAGTGCAATTAACCATTTGCGATAAGGGGTAACAAAAGAAATGGGCAGCCAGATGAAGGTGTGTGCGATAAACAGCATACGGTTCACTAGGATGAACTATTTGTGATTAGGCAACACAAAAGAAACGGTCCGCCAAATCAAGGTGTGTGCGATATATGGCTTGTGGTTCATGCGGATGAACTGTTTGTGTTGAGACAAGAGAACATAAACGGTTGAATATAACAAGATGTGTGTGATACGCGGCAAACAGGTCTATAATCAGAAATGTGTGCGAAGACCGATAATAACATAGACGATTGCTGCTAATAAGACGTGTGTGTTGTGCGATGGCAGTGCATACAAAACAACAACATATATATTACATGCATGATTAACCAAATTAAACATCCAATTACATAGGTGGCTACTACAACCATGGCATTTGCACACCAAAGTAAACTATTACATGCATAATTTCATAGGTGGCTACTACACACATGACACTTCCACACATCAATAAAGTAAACTATATATTACATGCATGATTAACTAACATAAACGATCATCTGATCATCATCTACTTCTTGTGACACTTGCTCTGCTTGTGGCTCGATCCGGGCTTGTCGATTTGGGTAACGAGGCACTTCCTCATGTCAACGATCTGCCTGTACATCTCAAAGCATGTGTACACGCTCTTGGCCGCGAACCTGAGGTGAGGTTCATCCAGTCGCTGCACCTAGGCCCTGTGCTAGGATACAACACTTGTTCTCTGGGCATCCTGCTTCATCTTTTCGTAGTAGGGGTCGATGATGGCCGAGGCGAGTTTGACCAAGGAGTCCTTCTTCGTGTTGCGCCAGGCACTATAGTGGTCACGGATTTCGACAAGGTTCTCACAAGCCAAGCCCGTAACACTGAGTGCTTTTACATCGTTGGTGGTTTCCACTGTGGCGAACTTGTAGTCGGTGTTGTTGACAAACCTGTTGAAACGGTCGCAAGGATCTCTGCCATGAAGTGGTGGTAGATGAGGACATGATGGCGCATGCACAACTGGGCGACGGCAACCTTCTGATCTATGCCGGGACTACCATTGGTGTACTGGAGGTCGATGGTGTACACCACCGAGAGATCCGTCTCCCTCGCGTGGGTCTCCACTTAATGCTCGCCGAACTCCATTGGAGCACCGCTAGACATCTCCTCTCTGTGTGTCATCATGGGTGTGCTTGTTGTGCTGTGGGGCGCGATCAAAAGGTTGAAGAGACTAAGGCTATAATGGCCGCAGGAATTAAAGGGGAGGTCGGACGGCATGTCCTGATGGTAGTTCTAATTCGCAGCACGTAACTCCATCGTGTCGCATGTAACTGCATCGCGTGGCAACGCGCACGGCGCAACCGCATGCATATGGGGCCCCCGACGTGATCATGCGTAGGCCCAACCACTGGCAGAGCGCGCGTGGAGGGACGCGAGCAGAGCGCTCCGCGGTCGCCTTAACGGCGAGCAACCATATATATGAATATAGCAGTTGAACACGCAAGGAAAAGTTGTCCACAACCCGAGCGCGCCGACGGACGCGAGAAGAGCGCGCCGCAGCGCCTAACGATTGAATGTATGTATAGATTAAGCATGACTGCTTAATCTATGAATGAAATATATGCTTAATTACTGAATTTTAGTTGCAAAAATTAGATAGTGCTAGTGATTTTTAGCTGCATATTTTGACAAATCGTCATTGGTGTAAGTGCATCTAGTGCCACCCCTTGTTGATTTTGGAGTATTGACGACAAAGCTGGTTGAGGGACTAATGCGTTTGTGAGAATTGCAGGATAACGCAGGTAGTGTCCCTCATTGATTCGGTTTACCTACCGGAGATGACCCTTAAAAATGTATGAAGACATTGAAGACAATGGTGGTATGAGAAGATATTCATATTGAAGACTATGACATGAGAAGACATTGTGTGAAGACTTTGGGCCTTGAAGGTGTGTTTTTCGTTGTTTCGCTTCTTCTTTGTTGAGTCATAGGAACCACCGTCTTTGTTAAGTGGGGTCCAAGTGAACTAAGTCGAATGGTAGTGATGCTCAACCCAAATCCTATGTCTTCGGCGAAGATAATGAGAGCAAATCTTATCCAGAGTGGATGAGTCGACTTTGCTTGTAGCCCAAGTAAAGTTGCCACGTGTGTTTGAAATCATTGTTGGAACACGTGTCGGTTCCTTAGTGACCAGGGTCATTTTGGACAAATCAGGTCGGGTTGCCTAGTGGCTATAAATAGCCCACCCCTACACCATAAATTGGTGGCTGCTCGTAGTTTGTGCATGGCTTTTGTCGTTTGAGAGCAACCCACCTCGAAGCATTTGAGAGAGATAGAAATCCTTGCGAGGACAAAGCCCAAACACCCAGAGCCAAAGAGTGTTAGGCATCATCAAGTCTTTCATGCATGTGACACGAAGACTTATTACACTTGAGGACTGTGAATCCTCCAAATTGTTAGGCGTCGCGTTCTGAGCATCCAAGAGTCATTGTGGATTGCGGTGAGCGAAGTCTGTGAAGGTTTGGAAGTCTCCTTGAAGACTTACCGAGTGATTAGGCGAGGACTGGGTGTCCTTAGCTCAAGGGAATAAGGTGAAGACACGGTCTTCTAAGTTAAATCTCAGCCTCCCTAACGAGACGTCACGTTGTCACAAAGAATGGAACTGGTCCAACAAATCATGTGTCTTCAACAAGCAACTGGTTCTATCCCTTCCAACCTTACTTAAGTTTGTCTTCATGAAGTCATTGCTTATCTGTTTATCTGTTTGACTTCATTGCTTGACTACTATTGTTGATTGGCTTCATACTATCTTCCATCTTGATCCTTACTGCCTAACTGCTATTAGTCCTGTACCTTCATATCATTATATACTCGACTATGGCTTGTTTAGGTTAGTTTATATTCCGCTGCATATCAATTAGGTTGTTTCTGTTGTTTGTCTTCGAAACTTCCAAGTTTTGAAGACTTTCATAAAAATCGCCTATTCACCCCCTCCCTCTCTAGTCGATACTAGCACTTTCAATTGGTATCGGAGCAAGGTACTCCCTTGTTCTGTGTGAGTCGGTTTAACCACCTGGAGTTTCAGCTATGTCGACTGCAGGGATAATCAAGGTCTCCGCTGCTTGCCCCGTGTTCAATGGAACTGAATATCCCTACTGGAAGAATAAGATGTGCATGCATCTTGAAGCCATTGATGTCGACCTCTGGTATGTCGTCAAGAATGGCGTTCCCAAAACTGGTGAAGGTGTCACCCCCACTGATGTCAAGAAGTTCATTCAACTGGACTCTACTGCGAAGAACATCATCTGTGGTCATCTGACCAAAGGATAGTATGGTCGTTTGAGTGCTCTGGAAATGTCGAAGCTAGTCTGGGACTGGCTATCCAAAGTCAATGAAGGCGTTTCAACCCAGAGAGATCAAAGAATCAGTGTTCTCCGCAACCTTTTCAACCGCTTCAAGAGAAATGACAATGAGAATGTCCAGCTCACGTTTGATCGCCTCACTGATATCACAAATGAACTTCAAGCTCTTGGCGCAACTGAGATTACCAAGCATGAAATCGTCAAGACACTGCTGAGATCACTTGACAGCTCCTTTGACACCCTTGCCCTCATGATACAAGAACGTCCCGACTTCAAGACACTCGATCATCGATATACTTGAGAGGCTCAACACACATGAGTTCCAGCTATCGAGAAAAGAGATATCTATGGTCCAAGCTATGGCGAACTCGTGCTTTGAAGGCAAAAGTTGTTTCCTCATCGAAGAAGAATCATTGCAGCTCGAAGATCCCGAAGACATTGGAAGGAACTTGCTATGCTTGTGAAGAAGTTCCAGAAATTCACAAAGAAGAAAGGCTTCAGAAAGTCTTCACGATCTAGCTCAAGGAATGACGAAGCTTCCACAAATGATCACAAGAAGAGAACCTGTCACAAGTGCAAGAAACCTGGTCACTACATATCTGAGTGTCCACAGTGGGACAATGAGAAGAAGAAGAAGAAAAGCAAGGAATATGATTCGGATGACAAGAAGAAGAAGAAATCCTCAAAGTCATCTAAGTCTTCTTCCAAGTCTTCATCATACAAGAAGAGCTCATCTGGCAAAGCTCGTGCTTTTGTTGGCAAGGAAATGGATTCAGAGGAGGAGTCTGCTTCCGAGGAGGCGGAGGTGGAGTCTGGAGAGGAGTCTGACCCTAGCGTTGCAAGTCTGGCTCTAGCCACTGCCTATGTTGCCAAGTCCATCTTCAACTGGACTCACACTCCTGCTTCATGGCACGCGGTGCCAAGGTAAAATCACGTGATGCTTAGTTTCAAACTTCAAGTGAAGATGACTCTGATTGTGAATCCAAACCCAGCTACAAAACACTCGCTAAAATTGCAACTGAACAACAAAAGGCTATGGAACATACTCAAAAACTGTTAGACAAAATCGATGACCTGTTGGACGCTGAAATGACACGTTCACAGTCCTTAGTTGATGACATAAAAAATCTTCATGCTAAGTACCAAGAACTTGAAGGTCGTCATGAATCGCTCTCAACAACTTATGAAAGGCTCTCCTATGATTATCTTCAAAGGAAACAAGAGCTTGAGAAATTGAGAGCGGCTCATGAAGATCTTCAAAAGGTGAATGAGTCACTTCGCGCTCAACAGATCAGTTCCGCTCAGGAAGGATTTGAACCACCATGTCTAAAATGCATTGAGCGTGATAACGCTGCATCTGTTGCTGAATGTTCCACTGCTGCTACTGTTTCATTGTCTTCACCTACTGATGTGGTCACTAACCCCTCTGCGGAGGATACCACTGTTGTTGCTCATGAAAATGCTATGTTGAAGACATTGCTTGAAACAGGGATGTACAAAAGTTTGAAGGGACATCAGACTCTCTGCGATGTCCTCAAAAAGCAGATTCTGAACCGAAACCTGTCACACCCTAGCTAGTTCATGCATTAGAGTGTTGCATCATGTCTATTTCATTTAACAGAAACCTGAAATGGGGATGATAGAACTCCCAGCCCCCTCTGAATCCAACTAGGGTTTACTAAAAATATTTTCGATTAACCTGAAATGCCCTTCTAAAATGTCCATCATTTTTGTCTTGGTCCAGAACCTCTGCCAAAAGTGGTGCACAATTTCCTAGGTCATCCTAAGTTCTTTGAATTAAATCATAAGTACTTGAATTTGGGCATTTAAAAATTATAAAAATATTTCAAATGCTCAAATATTCCCAAACTAAAATGTTCCATGTTGGAAATATTCCAACTAAGGACCAGATGCAGTTTGGTGAATTTTGGAATGACACAGGTATTTTTAGAAATTCAACAAACCTACAGAATAAAAACAGAAACAGAAAATAAGGGAAAACTTACCTGGCGCCACCACAGGCCCACTAGCCAGCCCACCTGGCCGGCCCAGCCCGGCCACCGCTCCAGCGAGCTGCTTGGCTTGCCAGGCAGGCAGCCAAGGTGCTCGGCGGCGGCACCGCAGCTCGCCACGCAGCTGCACGTCGCCCTGCTTCCTCCTCTCGCCGCCTAGCTGCCTTGGGCGAGCTCCACGTCGCGCCGAACCCCTGGACACCTCCATTCGCCCCAGTTCCTCTCCTCGCTCCCACGCCATGGCCGACGCCACCGCCGCCAGACCGCCGTAGCCGTGCTCTCCGTCATCTCCACGCCAGGCCACCGTGTCGAAGCTCCGCCGCTCTACTCCTTGAGCTAGCCGAGCCCCGAAGCGCTGCGTGCCTCGGCCGCCGCCGACCGACCTCGCCCGAACCGCCATCGCGGAGATCCCTTTCTTGCTGCCGCCCGCAAAGCAGCTCGTCCCCGACCACGCCGTCCGTTCCATCAAGACCGCAGTGAGCTGGGCTAACTTCCCCTTCCTCTCTTCCTCGCTCTCGCGCACCACAGCGAGCACACGAAGCTCAACCGCACGCGCCGTCGCGGACCTCGTCGCCGACGTGCTCCCGGCCATCCTCCGGCCACCTCACCTTGTCCATCGCACTCACCACGTTGCGCTGAAGCTAACCATGCACTCCCCGCACCTCACCGCACACTCTAGCCACGAGTTCGTCTCCAACCGAACTCCGGCGGCCGCCAAAGTCGCCGCCGGCGCCAACTCCGGCCACCCCGAGCCCAACCACCACCACCAATAGTCGCGGCTCAACCTCAGCAACACGTAGATGCCTTCCGCCGTCCATTTGGTCGCCGGAATGACAAAAGCACTTCCGCCGCCGCGTCGGGCTCGCCGGCGGCTAGACGCCGGCGTGTCTGACCCTGACTTTGACCACGGGTGGGCCCAGTTTGACCCCCCTGGGTCTATGACATGTGGGCCCCCCTGCTAACTAAACCAGTTTAGTTTAAAACCTAATTTAGTTAGTTTAATTATCCACTGACATGCGGGACCCACTAGTCAGTTTGACCTGGACCAGCCCGTTGACCACTGACGTCATCCTGACGTAATGCTGACGCAATAATTTAGTTACTGGAATTATTTTTACACAGGAAATTCCAGAAAATGCTACAAACTTCAAAAATTCATAGAAATTAATCTGTAACTCCAAATGAAACAAATTATATATGAAAAATGATCAGAAAAATCCAATCTTCCCATCTGTACTGGTTTCATGCATGTTTAAACAAGCTAACCTGCTGTTTATCACAGAACAAGATAAAACACCTTAAATGGCAACTTATGAGCTTGAACTTTGAACCATTGGTTCAAATTAGTTCAAACCCATCTGTTCTTAGTTGCATTAGCCCAATACACTCATTTTGCCATGTCTCATGCATGCATCATATTGTTGCATACTGTTTGGTAATGTTGTGTATCGGTGCTCTCTGCGGCAGGTTCTGCCCCCGAGGAGTACCGTGATAACCCCGACGAAGAGCAATACCGATTGCACCGACCCGTCGAACAAGCAACCAACCATTTGATCATACCGATAAAATCCCATGTTCTTGCTCCTGCTCTCTTCTCTGCATTAAGACAACGCGATTCAAACTGTTGTATGCTGCGGTAGTTGAACCCATTTCTCTCCGCATGACTGTCATTGCCACAGTAACTAGATGAAACCCACTAGCATGTGTAGGAGTTGATTGAGCCATATGATTGTGTTGTTCCTACCTTGCTATGCCTGCTATGCTTAGAGTCGTGTCAGGTCTGGTTCATCTGGTGATGGCTAGAGTGAAATGATCGAGTCAGTATGAGAGTAAGGTGTTGAACACGATTTGGTAAAGGTATCGATGAGAGGCCATGTAGGAGTACATGGTGGGTTGTTTCATTGAGGCCGTCCTTAAGCACTGAGATCTGTATGTGTGATTTAAGAATCAGCTACTACCATACATTGGGCCCTGAAATATGACCCCGCTCGACTTCTTATTCACCCTAGTCCTCTGTCCAGGAGTTGCAAGTAGTTTCTGGTGTTTGTAGCCTACTGGAGGCCGTGGACAGCGACCGTAGGGGTGGGCTGTGATCACGGTAGGTGCGTGGCGGGTGTACGGATGCCCGTTTGGTATCTCGGGAACCTGTTCACATTGTTTGGGGCTGTGAGCGAAACTTGGCGGAACTCCTCATAGATGGAACCCAAATAGGCGATAAACCCGGACTAGAGACTTGAGTGTCTAGGTAGGTCGTGGTCTACACCCACGTCGGCTTTAAGCTGAAGTCTGCCGAGCACATGTCGTGTGCGACGCTAAGTGGTGGAAACATGTATGAAGAAGTACACCCTGCAGGTTAACATCATCTATTGAATAGCGCGTCATGCGTAAAGGACTGCTTGGTTGCCTATACAGTTCATAGACAAGTAAATGGAAACTACTAAAAGCCTCAAGATAAGCGTGAGTGCCGAGGATGGTCTTCCGTAGGAAGACGGAGGTGGATCCTCGGTGGTGTATTGAAGTGGACTCGAGTGCGCAAAACTATTTCAAGATGGTGTCTCGTAGGATAGCTTAGCCATGAGTCAAAGCTAGCTTGCTGTAATAACCCCACCAACCCTTCTTGATAATATGCATGTATGTAGGATCTGATGTAAGTCTTGTTGAGTACCTTTGTACTCATGTTGCTTTAATTTACATTTTTCAAAAGATGCCACAAACCCTTCCGACGGGTTCTTCGTAGATGTTAACATCGATGAGTAGACTAAGGCCCAGGTGGTGATCCTGAGCAAGTGAAGGACCATGTAGTATAGCTAGGCTTACCCAAGCCTCTTTTATTTTACTAGTTATGCGTACTCGGACAAAGCACTTCATTGTTGGCTTGTATGCTTGTATGACTTGAATGTGGGTCGTGTGACCCCTACTTGTGTGTATGCTATGTATGGCTCTCTCGAGCCTTTAAATAAAATACTTGTGTCGTAGAGTCATGTTGTGATGCCTTGTTGTATTTGCACATATCGAGCATATTGTATGTATGATTGAAATGCTTGGTATGTGTGGGATCGACTATCTAGTTGTTTATCTTTAGTAGCCTCTCTTACGGAAATGTCTCCTAGTGTCTCCATTGAGCCATGGTAGCTTGCTCTTGCTCCGGAACACTTAGGCTGGCGGCATGTGTCCTTCTTCGTTCTGTGTACGTCCTTGGGAAATGTCACGCATTGAGTACCGGAGTCCTGTTAGCCCGCCATGACCGGTTTATCGAGTCTGCTAGCCAGTGCTACAGCCGGAACTTACTTGCGATGACCGACACGTTCGATCTTTGGTCATGGATGCTGTCCTGTAAGTCTGTGCCACTTTGGGTTTACGACTAGCCATGTCAGCTCGGGCTCCTTTTCATATGGATGCTAGCGACACTATCATATCGTGTGCCAAAAGCGTAAGCGGTCCCGGGCCAAGGTAAGGAGACACCGTGGGGATACCGTGCGTGAGGCCGCAAAGTGATATGAGGTGTTACTGAGCTAGATCGATGTGACATTGAGTCGGGGTCTGACGGCGTTGGCATCGAGCCGGACTGCTGTAGGTTCTCCGAGCCAAACTGGTCGATGTTGAGTCTAGAAATGCTTTAGTTATATGTACGGGAATTGATTGTGGGATGGTACGTAAGGCTCTTTTTACTTCTTTATCTCATGGCATTCTGATTTGAGTCAGTCCATTCTTCCACCGGGGGTTAAGGATTAGGATCTCTTCTCTCTATTAGGTTCACGTGTTACTAATCAGTAGTACCTTATAGGGTTGTTGGTTACAAGCCTGGTTCAGTTTTACTATCCTGTTATGTTACTAAATTGGACCCAGAACCTGGATATGATATTGTTGAGTGGCTATGAAATTCTTTGTTAAAATGTCTCAAATCCTTTTGAGCATTTACAGTCGTTATGCTGTCCAAATTCTGCCAGAAATTCTAATGTCTTGCATTGTGGTTATGCTTCGAGATGGCCACTCATGACCAAAATCAAGTGGTTAAATCGACCAGATGCATTGGTGTGACGGTCATACAGCTATGTTAGTCCGGTCATGATCGAGGCGGGATACCGCTGGTATCCTGAATACACAATCGAAGCGATGTCGAGACTTTAACCAAAGCGATATCTACGCCTTTGTCGAATATTTCCCTCTTATCCTGGTTCCACCGAGGCCCTTCACTGTTCCTATGGGCTTGGTGTTACTATTGATATGGCGGTGCAAGATGTTGCGTATTCTATGATGACCATCATGCGAGTCGAGACTCGCCTCGCTTTACACCGACTTCGGTATATGCGGGTTCACTTCTGGGCGTTTGGGTATCTCCGTGCTATCTATGCTGATTCTAGTCAGGAGGACTCACTAACCCGCACCACTGCCGAGTTGCTCGAGGACAAGGACCGAGAGAGTCGGGCCTTGAGGATGGAGCTCTTCAACGCCCGTGCTGATCACTGGGCCACTTTGACTCGTTTTGCACCGGCTGTGCAAGCTGGATATATGGATATGAGAGACCTATATCCTGTTAGATCTGCTCTGCCAGACATGATGGATTGGCGTGATGTGGGGGGCATCACCCCACCTCGTGGTCCTCGCAGGCCACCGTTTGTTGGTCCAAGACCTCACCCTTGCCCTTATGGTCCACAGGCTCCCCAGGACCGTCTGTTTCCGGACGATCACGTTGAACTCCCAGGTTATGGAGGAGACTTCTATGAGAACTACTACGGAGACGTCTGAGTTAGTAGTAGTCTCACTAGTATTGTAATAGTTGTATTTCCACCGTCCTGCGTGACTCGTGGAATATGACTTAGTGTGTATCAATTCCGGAGGTGTAAGAAAAATAATGTATAGGAGCTTGGTATGCCTCCGATGAGATGTAATCCTCTTTTCACCGTAGTAGTACTTTGTTTGGTCTTGTACTAAACCTTGTATGGTGTGTATGACGATGGAATAAAGAAGCAGTTTCTGTATCTACCATGTCATACGGATGATCATCTTGCATTCCGAGTTATCCATTACATTCTACATTTCTATGTCAGAATCTTATCATCCTGGGCTAAACCCTTGTCTTGTTTTCCTAGGATGGTTAACACCCGCAACAACCCTGCTCCGCCAGAGCAGGCCGAAGGCAGCAGAATTGGAGAAGCGAACCTGCCTCACCCTCCTTCTCTGGCCGAAGTTATCTTTGGAGGCGAGAGAAACAAGCGGAGACCAACCGTTTGTTGGGCGCATCGAACAGAACACAGCACATCATCAGAGAAATAACTTGGTGTCGCTCAGTGACTTCATCAAGTTACACCCGCCTACCTTTCACCAGTCCGTCGAGCCTCTCGACGCTGATGACTGGCTTCGCAGCATTTCTCACAAGATGCGTTACGCCGGTAGCCGAGGCTGATAAGGTCACCTTTGCTGCATATCATCTTGAAGGCCCCGCCGATCTCGGTGGGAGAACTATATGGCTATCGCCCGATTGGCCATGTCACTACTTAGGCGAGTTCGATGAGGCTTTCCGTGAACATCACATTCGGAGGGTCTCATGGATCGCATAAGCGTGAGGAGTTCTGCAGTTTCACCCAAGGTCGTCTCTCTGTGGGCGCTTCTGGCGGGAGTTCGGTAATCTTGCACGCTATGCCACGAAGAGGTCTCCATCGCGCCAAGAAGCAGGCAAGGTTCCGCAAGGGACTTAGCCCGAACCGCCGAGATCTCCGTGCATGAGTGCACCTCTTTCGAAGCTTGTAAACAAAGCCATCAGTGGCTGAAACAGGTCGACCGATTTGAAGCAACACATAAGCATGGCCGTGATATGGGTTCCTCATCCGGTCTTTGGACCACGAAGCGCCGGGTGTGGGTGCCTATCTTGCCCTACCACCCAGATTCACCCCGAGGCCATCCTATCGGCGCCTCACCCGTTCAGCGGTATGCACCAGCTAAGCCCTATGGTGGGCCAACCAACAATGCTCCTATACGCGCCAGCCCCGTGACGTGCTTCAAGTGTGGGGAATCAGGCCACTACATGCGCGATTGTCCTCAGACCAACCCCAACCAGCCTGCAAAAGCTGCTGGCCGTGGCAAGCCAGCAGGAAAGGTATTCTATGCCAAGCCGGCCACCACTACACGTGGCCATGTTAATTGTGTTTCAGCTGAGGAGGCCCAAGAGGATCCCAACGTCGTTCTCGGTACGCTTCTTGTTAATTGCCACCCGGCATCTGTTCTTTTCGATACTGGAGCATCTCATTCATTCATATCTGAGAATTATGCACGCTTGCATAACACTGCATTCTGTGACATGCCTTCCACCATGGAAATTTCTACTCCGGGTTCTAGATGGCAAACTTCTAGAGTAAGTCATAATAACGAAATTCAGGTCGATAGACTTGTTTTCCTTGCTTCTTTGATAGCTCTTAAGTCTTCGGACATCAATATCATTTTGGGTATGGACTGGATGTCAGCCCATCATGCCAAAATTGATTGTTTCTCTAGGACTGTTCAACTTACGCACCCCTCGGGAAAGATAGTCAATGTCTTGACCCGAATATCCAAGCGCCAACTATATTCTCTTAATGCCAGTCCATTGCCAGACCTCGAAGACGTTCCGGTAGTCCGTGATTTTCCGGATGTCTTTCGGAAGAATTGCCGGTGTTCCACCTTGACGAGATGTTGAGTTAAGTGATATATCTCATTCCAGAACTGTCCCAATTTCTAGAAGACCCTATAAGATGGCACCCCTAGAACTAGCGAACTTAAGAAACAACTCGATGAGTCCTTGAAAAGGGTTTCATCCGTCCTAGTTCATCTCCTTGGGCTTGCCCGTCCTCTTCGTCAAGAAGAAGGATGGTGCGGACGGATGGTTGTAGATTATCGACCCGTCAACTTGGTCACAATTAAGAACAAGTATCCGCTCCCGGGATCAACGATCTGTATGATCAGCTCGCGGGATCCTCGGTCTTCTCTAAGATGGATTTGAGGTTAGGCTACCATCAAATCAAAATCCGAAGCGGGACATTCCCAAAAGCGGCTTTTGTTACTCGTTACGGCCAATCTGAGTACACCGTCATGTCCTTCGGTTTAACCAACGCTCCAGCCACTTTCTCCGGTTAATGAACTCAATTTTCATGGAGTATTTGGATAAATTAAATAGTGGTTTACCTCGATGACATACTCATCTATTCCAAGAGCGAGGAAGAACATGCGAACATCTAAGGCTAGTGTTGATGAAACTTGAGAGCATCGCCTTTATGCCAAGTTTTCTAAATGCGAATTTTGGCTGCGGAAGTGACCTATCTAGGACATGTAATTTCGGTAAAGGTATTCTGTCAACCCCGAGCGAGTTCAAGCCGTCCTTAATTGGACTCCACCGAATCGGTCAAGCAAGTTTGAAGTTTCCTTGGCTTAGCGAGCTATTATCGCCGCTTTGTCGAGAACTTCTCCAAAGTTGCTAAACCTCTAACCGAACTCCTCAAGAAAGATAAAAAGTTAAGTGGACTCCACAATGTGAGCACAGTTTCGAGGCGAAGAGGCGTTTAACCTCGCTCCCGTCTTGGTACCACCAGATTTCTCTAAGGACTTTGTTATCTATTACGACGCCATGACAAGGACTAGGCTGTATTCTCATGCAAGATCGACATGTAATTGCTTATGCTTCATGGCAATTAGAGTAAGCCCTTTATGGCCTAAGGAATTTTTTACCTTGGTTCCAAGGCCTCTTTTATTTCAGTTGTCCAAAGGATAAAGAATTCCGGTTGGGATTTGTAGACTTAAATGTGGTCTTACTATTGTGTGTTGTATTTGGCCCTAGTTTTAAAAAAGACTTTCGGAATTGTTTAAGGGGTTGAATCCTCTCACCATTTTGGTAGATTAAATGTTGGTAGGGGTTCGTACTAGGTTTTAAGAGCCTCTTTCCGAAATTCTCCAGTTCTCCTGTAAAAGAGCTTGCTACTTCCCAACCCTTAGCTTCTGAATGGTGTTTTTGTTGGGAAATTCACCTTGGTCCGAACCGAAGGTACATCGGCTTACCGGAATCCTTCCAGCCCATTTCTCAGCTCAACTAAGTATAACCCATCACTGAGCTTGGGTCATTATGTGTCCCCTTAGGTTGCCATTGGTTAACGATAAGGAATTTTTTCATTTGGGAAAGTTTGATTGGAACCCTCTTTTCCTTCTCGCCACCAATCAGGGCCCAATAAAGCCCAAAAAAGAGTTACCGGATTCTTATGTTGGAGTGCTCCTTGCAATTGTTAACAAACTTAAATCAGTTGGCAACACCTTAGTTTTATGACGGTTCGAAATTATGGTAAACGGAAAATTTTGGTGATAGCGTAGAATTGTCAAAAGTTAAAAGCCCAATCTAAAGGTCATATGCGAAACAAGGTATGTTAAGGGAGAGAGGTTCTTGTACCTAAGGAACCATCCTTTCAAGGAAGGCCTCCTCTGGCCTTTTCTTTGAAAGGGGAAGTTACATTAACCGTTTAAGTCACATCTCCACGCTTCAACTCATCTTCGTAGGACATAACCTTTTGATTTCCAAAACCCCCCCCCCCCCCCCCCCCCCCCCCCCCCCCCCCCCCCCCCCCCCCCCCCCCCCCCCAAAAAAAAAAAAAAAAAAAAAAAAAAAAAAAAAAAAAAAAAAAAAAAAAAAACAAAAAAAAAAAAAAA
>JAHHZJ010008200.1:0-11817 GCA_021437245.1 Aegilops speltoides | reverse complement strand
CAAGCTCATCCTCAACCTCAAGGTCAACAAGAACAAATTGATCATGGACTTCTCCCGCCAAGAGCAACATGAGGATGATTACCCTCCACGCCAAGAACGCCATCATCAACATCGACCTCAAAACAATGAAGAACATCGCATGGCAAGCTCAAGTTCACAATGCCCAAGTTCAATGGAACCAATGATCCCAAGAATACCTCTCATGGGCATTGAAGGTCGAAAAATCTTCGCTTGCACAACTATGAGGAAGAGAAGAAGATCGCTATGGCATCACTTGAGTTCCAAGACTATGGCTCATAGGGGGAACAAGTCCTGAGCGCCGCAAGAGGTGAACCTCCAATCACCACTTGGGCTCAAATGAAGGAGTCATGAGAGCACGCTTTGTGCCCACCTACTACAACCGGATCTCTTCAAGAACAAACCTCAAGCAAGGAACAAAGAGGTTAAGAATACTACAAGGAAATGGAGATTGCCATGATTCGAGCCAATGTCCGGAGGATGATGAACAAACAATGGCACGATTCTTGAATGGCCTCAACCATCCCATCAAGAAGATCGCCGATTTCCAACCCTACTCCAACCTCATTGAGCTCGTGCATCAAGTACAAAGGGGAACGACAAGTGCAAGATGACTTGCACGCCAAGTACTCATCCAAGAATACCCTCCAACAACCAAGCTTCAAAACTACTCCAACTTCGACATCAACCAAGTCTTTCCAAGCAACGACGACAAGTCAAGTTACAAGAAAACTTCTACAAGTTCAAGTCGTCCTCCTACTACAAGCAACCCAACCAGTTTCATCATCTACTCCAAACGATGAGACCCAAGACAAGCTCCTTCAAGTTTTTATTTGGGGGCCGAGGCCACAAGTCATATGAATGCACCAACAAGCGCACCATGATACTCAACGATGGGCACCTACGACTCAATGAGTGAAGATGAAATGGAGCCATTGAGCAAGTGGCCGCACCCGATCAACGAGGATGAAGATGATCAAGTCTTTGTGATGAAGATACAAGCCCCGCTTTGTTGTTCCAAAGTCTTAACACTTCAACATCACCAAGAAGAAGACCAACGATGCCACATCTTCCACACAAAGGCCGCATCAATGGGAGATCCCAAGGTCATCATCATGGAGGTAGTTCCAACTTAAGCAAGAACTATGCTCCAAGTCCAATTGGTCAAGAAGAAGCATCCGCAACCATACAAGGTTCAATGGCTAAGGACCGACTATACGAGGAGCATACGGTCCAAGTATCCTTCAAAATCGGGCATATGAAGACACTTTGAATGTGATGGGTCCCAAGATTTGCCACCTCCTCCTTGGTCGGCCATGGCAATTGACGTGGTTTCACCACAATGGGCGAAAACCACTATAGCTTCAAGATGAAAGGCAAAGAATATGTCCACACCCATGTCTCCTAGTCAAGGATAGCCGACAAACAAGCCACCAACCAAAGAGAGAAAGGAGAAAGTGACCACCAAAAGTGAGTGAGAGCCACAAGCCAAATTTGAGTCCTTTGCCTAGAGAGAAAACCTCATACTATTCGCCACCAAACATGAGATGAGAGAAGTGTGAGAACCCATCGAGTGTGATCACTTTGTCCTTGTGTGCAAGGATGGAAACCCAAACTAACCCACTCATGACTACCTTTGGTGTTTCAACTTTTGCAGGAATTTCAAGATGTTTTCCCCGATGAGCTACCTCCGGTCACCTCCTTCGAGGCATTGAGCATCGAATCGACTCTCCCCGGAGCGCCACTTCCAAACAAAGCTCCATACCGTGTCAACCCAAGAAACAAGGAGATTCAACGGCAAGTACAACAACTAATGACAACGGTCATTGTGAAAGCTTAAGCCCTTGTGCCGCGCTATACTTGTGCCTAAACCCTGGAAGTTTCCGCTGTGTTCGATTGTAGACCTATAAATGCTATCACCGTGCTATAGGCATCCCATTCCTCCTTAGATGATATGTTTGATGAATTAGTGGAGCCAACTTTCTCAAAATTGATCTTAAAAGTGGCTATTATCAAACCGCATTCATGAGGGTGATGAATGGAAAATGCTTTCAAAACAAAATTTGGCCTATAGAGTGGTTGGTCATGCCTATGGGTTTGCCTGAAGCTCCCAACTTTTGGCATCTCATGCATCATGTACTTTCCATACATTGGAATCTTTGTTGTGGTTTACTGATGATATTCTTGTGTTTAGCAAAACCATGAAAGAGCATCTTGATCATGTTGCTTGTTTTGCAAACGCTAAGGAAAGTTTTATGCCAACTTGAAAAATCACTTTTGGCGTTGACAAAGTGGTTTTTTGGGTTTCTTGTTCTTCCAAGGGTGTCCATGTTGATGAAACTAAAATCAAAGCAATTAAAACTTGGCCCCAACCCACCAATTTGCAAAAGTGCGTTTTTGGTCTGAGGCTTTATCGGCCCTTTGTCAAAAACTTTAGCACTATTGCAGCTCCTTTGCATGCTTTGAGTAAGAAGAATACCTTTGTTTGGGGACCTTGCAATCAAACGCTTTATGAGCTCAAGTCTTTGCTTATCATGCTATTCTTGCTTTGCCCAATTTTGACAAAACTTTGAGGTCCATTGTGATGCAAGTGGACCGAATTCGGAGTTTTAATGCAAGAAAAACAGTCATTTTTATTTTAGTGAAAACCTCCGTGCTCAACTTAACTATCCGATGACAAGGAATTTATGCTTTGTGCGTTGGCCATGTTTGGGAACATTATCTTAGACCTCATGAGTTTGTCATCCATACCGATCATGAAACGCTTAAGTACTTGAAAGGTCAAACTAAATTGAACAAGTGTCATGCCAAATGGAGTGAATTTATTGAATCTTTTCCATATGTGATCAAGTACATTAAGGGCAAGGAAAATGTAGTTATGCACTTTCACATATCACGCTTGTCACCCAACTTGAGTTGAATGTTATTGGCTTTGAGCACATCAAAGATTTGTATGCTAGTGATCCATCTTTTGCACCTCATTATGCTAAATGTTTACGATACATCTTGGGAAAATAATTACCTCAAGGATGGTTATCTTATGAGAGCTAACAAACTATGCATACCCGAAGTCTTCTTTCCTTGCCTTTTGCAAGAGGCTCATGGAGGTGGACTCATGGGACATTTTGGACGCGAAAGACCCGCCACGCCTCCAAGAACTACTTTTTGGCCCAAGATGTTTCAAGACGCTTCACGCTTCACCACCCGATGCTCAACATGCCGCAAAGCTCTCATGGTCTTTACATGCCTCTTCCTATTCCTTATCAACCTTGGGAAGACATTAGCATGGACTTTGTACTTGGTTTGCCTAGAACTCAAAATGGAAAGGAACCAGATTTGTTGTTGAGGACAGATTTTCCAAAATGGCACATTTCATTCCTTGCAACAAAGTCGATGATGCTTCACGCAAATCTATTTTGTAGGGAAATCTTTTCCCCATGGAGTACCAGTCAATCGCCTCCCATCGCGACGCCAAGTTCTTGAGTTACTTTGAAAACTCTTTCGCCAAGCTCGAATCAAGCTTTGTTCTCCTCCGGATACCATCCTCAAACCGACGGCCAAACGGAGGTGACAAACCGGACGCTTCCTCCACTTACTTCGTGTTGATCAAGAAGAACATCAAGGAGTGGGAGGCGGTTCACCCATCGCCGAGCACGCCACAACCGCTAAGACATTCGACGCCCAAGTCCCCTTCGAGGTCGCTTCACGGCTTCAACCCATTGTCCCCATTGGACATTCTACCTTACCTCTACAAGAGCGCACCAACCTCGACGCAAGTGCCCGTGCAAGCTACATTAAGAAGATGCATGAAGATACAAGAAACACTATGGCGCCAAGTACAACACTAGCGACCAAGCTCAACATCAACAAGCAACCCATGATCTTCAACATAGGCGATCTCGTGGGCTACACCTTCGAAGGAACGCTTCCCAACTAACGAAGTCCAAACTTCTACCCGAGCCGATGGACCTTCAAGGTGTTAGCACGCCACAACAACAACGCCTACAAGCTCGACCTACCGCGCGTACAACGTGAGCGACACCTTCAACGCCAAAGACCCCCTTTCCATGGTTATGAAGATCTAGATCCCAGGTCGGATCCTTTCAAAGGGAGGGATATGAGGCACCTTCCATCATCCCCATGGACTCTACATCAACACCTACAACACCACAAGGACCGGAGACCTTAACGCAAGAGCTCTTGAAACCGAGGTGACATCACTCCTCCACAACTTTCCTTCGATTACATGAACATGGTTAATACCTCAAACGGAAACTCTATGCATACTCGCACCAAGGAGTCACCATGAAGAGGCTAGGAAGCAAGGAGAATCGGAAGGAAGACATACGTGAAGACGGAGAAGAGAAAGCAACCAGGACCAGAGGGCCGGACGATCCGGACGGAGGTTTGGACGATCCGGACAGGCCCGGATGATCCGGATCTCGGTCCGGACGATCCGCTAAATCGACCAAGGCAATAATTCCACGCCAAGCCGGATCATCCGGACCCAGGCCCGGATCATCCGGATCCCGCCGGACATCCGGACCACCACCGGACGTCCGCCCTTTACCACTGGGCAGAAAGAACCCACCATCCGGCCCCCACCCGATCATCCGGACCAGCCCGGATCATCCGGACCACACCCGGATATCCGCCAACCTCACAAGGTTGGGCTGAGCCCATGTACCCCTTCGCCTGCACTCTATATATAGGACCCCTCCCTCACTTTGAGACTTAGCATTGATTAGCTCATTGTGTGTGAGAGCCTTTGCTCATCCACGGTATTTCTCCACGGAGATCGGGACCTCCCTAGGAGAAGATCCATCGGATTCAAGACCTCTAAGGGAAGATCCCTCGTGGATTCAAGACCTCCCCGGGAGAAGAACGGTACCTTTTTTTCCCTTTGTTGATTTTGGACCATGTATCACCTGGGCTTCATGATCTAGACCTTGTGTGATTGATCTTTGTCGATTGAGTGTCTCTCGTTTTCCCCCGGATTTCATCCGCTCTTCCGCTTCCGTGTTCCCTCCAGGATCCCTCCAAACGTGAAAGATCGATGAATTAGGGTTCCACATACATCATAATGTCTATAAGCAACATAATTCTCAAATTTTTCAAGAGGAAGTGCCAATGGGTTCTAAAATTGTCCAAAACAAAGGATTTAATGATGTTCTTTGACTTTTACCAAAAAGTCCGCTTAAGGCTGAATTTGTGGGTATCCGGCCTCCCCGCAAGGGGAGTATATTTTGATTCAAAGGCTTGCCATGAAAGCGTTTGAGTACTTATGGGTCCCACGGACTCAATGACAAAATCATGACCGCTTTTAGTGAACATCTTCCATTCTATGGCATCCTTGAAAGTACTTCATTTTCGCGCCTTTTTGGCCTTGATTGCCCTTAAAATTTCTTGTCCTCTATAGAGGAGATATCGTTTTAATATATATTGACCATGCAGAATGCCCTTTTTTCTTGGCTTTCACGCCGATGAGTTTAAAGATGCCATCCGCAAAATAATGAGAAAAGGCATATAGCCTTTGGATTTTCTTTTTACGGCCAAATGAGATTGCCCGGATCATAGAGCATCCGGAATGGTACGCTTGTCCCTACCGGGGGCTAGTGTCTATAAGCAATATAATCTCTAATTTCCTTCAAAAGGAAGTGTCAATGGGTTCAAGAATTGTCCGAAAAACACGATTTAATGATGTTCTTTGACTTTTCGGCCAAAAAGTCCCGCTTAGGGCTGAATTTGAGGGTATTCTTCCCGGCGGAAACGGGAGTATTTTTTGATTCGGTGTTCGCCAAAAAGTTTGAGTACTTATGGGTCCACAGGTTCCAATGACAAAATTATGACCGCTTTTAGTGAACATCTGTCCATTCTATGGCATCCTTGAAAGTACTTCATGTTCCGCGCTTTTTACCGATTGTCCCAAATTTCTTGTCTCTATAGAGGAGATATCGCTTCCACATATATATTGACTGATGGGAATGCCCTTTTTTTCTTGGCTTTCACGCCATGAGTTACAATGCCATCCGAAAAAAGGAGAATAAGGCATAAGCGGCAGGATTTTCTTCAATTTACGGCCAAATGAGATTGCCAGATCATAGAGCATCTGCAAAGGGTAAGTTTGTCCCTACAATAAATGTCTATAAGCAACATAACTCTAATTTCCTTCAAAAGGAAGTGCCAATGGGTTCTAAACTTGTCAAAAACAGGAGGAATGATGTTTTGACATTCGGCCAAAAGTCCTGCTTAACGCTGAATTTGAGGGTACCCAGCCTCCAGGGAAGCGGGAGATTTTGGATTCCCAACCGTGAGCTGTTTGAGTACTTATGGGTCCACACGGACTCAATGAAGAATTATGACCCTTTTAGTGAACATCTGTCCAATCTGATGAGGACATGACTACCTTTGATAAGACCAAAAATATTGCATACATGCATATTTGCCGTGATTTTAGTGCAAACTATTCAATAATATATTTATATTATCCGAATAAAAATACTTCACATACTTTTGTGTTTTGTCTAATTGGGTGTATGGAACATTTGTACAATCCACATATGAAGATAAGGAAAAGGAGAAGTTTAGGTGTTATTCAAAAAGTCTTCTCATCACTTTTGGGGCCAAGAGAAGATAGAGTCCATGTCTCTACGTTCGGATTCAGATTCGGACTGATAGACATACTGACTCAAAACGCCAACAACTTTTTCATACGGATTTCAATTGGGGATTCTTTTTTGGAAAGTAGATTTCATTCTCTTCCAGCACAATTGAATCACCTTTAAAATACGTCCGGAGCGTTGAGCTATGGACGAAACAATCTGACGCTGCACCAGAATCCGGAGTCAAACTACAAGTCCAATGGTGTTACGACCCCAACTTGGGCCCATTGGCCTTGTACGACCTAGGAAGTTTTAGGCTGCCTTGGGACGTCCTCCCACCTCCTTGGCCGCCACCCTTTGCTCCTATATAAGTAGATCCATCTTAAGCTTTTCCTTGGGTTTTGTTTAGATTAAAAGTTGCCATAGCTGCAACTTCGCAGATTTCCTTGTGTTCAACGACCGACAAAGGGCCATAACCCCATCTTGATCAATAAAGCTTTCATCTTATATTCGCAATATCCAGATTGCAACTCAATTGCTTGCTTGTTCTTCGCTTTGCTCGAGGAAAAGACCTCGTGGTCAGGTTGATTGTGTTCGCGGTAATAACCTCTCGGAGTTGGTTTAGCGAACCAAGGCGCCGACGCCCCGACGCTCGTAGTCGGATCGCCAAAGTCGATTTCCACCAAAGTGAAATCCATCATCTCATCGAAAAGACGGACACCTTTCCTCTATCAAGTGGTATCAGATTTAGGTTCCGGTGAGATTTTACAGTTTTTAGTTTAGATCGAGTCTTCTTCATACCTACAGTCCACTTAAAAAGCCACAAAAAATAGGGTTAGTTCATCATATCCAACCAACTGAGCCTTTGCATAATCTTTTTCTCGATTTTGTTGTTGAATTTTGGGTTGCATCATCGGGTCTAGTTGCTGGTCTTAGAGTCTAGTTGATGCGGAGCATCCTTCCATCATCCCCATGGACTCTACATCAACACCCTACAACACCCACAAGGACCGGGACTCGAGCACGGCAAGAGCCTTGAAACCGAGGTGACATCACCCTCTCACAACTCTCCTTCACTCACATGAGAGATGGTTACCACTCAAACGGAAACTCTATGCATACTCGGCACCAAGGAGTCGACCATGAAGAGGCTAGGAAGCAAGGAGAATTGGAAGCGGAAGACAACGGAAGTCGGAGAGGAGAAAGCAACAAGGACCAGAGGCCGGACGATCCGGACAGAGGCCCGGACGATCCGGACAGAGTTCGGATGATCCGGACCTGTCCGGACGATCCGCTAACTCCACCAAGGCAACAGAATCCACGCTGGCCGGATCATCCGGACCCGGCCCAGACCATTCCGACCTCCCGGACGTCCGGACCCCACCGGACATCCGCCCGGCCGCCACCATACCAATTCCCATCCGGACTCCACCCGGATCATCCGGACCAGCCCGGATCATCCACTGGCCCGGATTATCCGCCAAACCAAGGCGGTTGGGCTGAACCCATGACCCTTCGCCCCAAACTCTATATATAGGACCCCATTCCTCACTTTGAGACTTAGCATTGGATTAGCTCAATTTGTGTGTGAGAGCCTTTGCTCATCCACGGACTTTCCACGGAGATCAGGACCTCCGCCTAGGAGAAGATCCTCGGATTCAAGACCCCTATACGGAAGATCCCCCATGGATTCAAGACTCCTCGGAGAAGAACGGCTACCTTTGTATCTTTCCTTTGTTGATTTTGGACCATGTATCACCATGCTTCATGATCTAGACCTTGTGTGATTGATCTTTGTCGGTTGGAGTTCTCTGCTCTTCCCTGGATTTTCCTTCTTCCGTTGTTCTTCGCCTTTTAGGATCCCTCCAAACGGAAAGATCGACAATTAGGGTTCCACCCCATCACTAGTCTTTAGAGTTTCGAAGTTCGGGTCATAATTTCACCGCCGCAGACCATCATCATCGCCCTTCCATCTACCACCACCGCTTATCCGCCACCGCTCAATTGGATCCATACCACCACCGCTATCATATACCACCACCCGCCATATCCTACCACCATATATCCACCACCAATCCGAAGTTCCTTGCATATTAGGTTTGTTTTCGATCCATCTAGTTTCGATCCAAATTTTTTTCCAAAACCATTTAGGCCCAAAAATTTTAAACGACTTGACAAAAAAATTTGGCTATCCAATTTTAGGTGTTTTGCCGATTGAGACAATCAAATAGAAAGTTTTTTTGACCGCTTCCAGCTTTTGGGTCCAGCAAATAAAAAAATTGGTTTAAAAAATTTTGGCCCATCCCCGGTTTAACCGGGAAGAGTTTTGAGACACTCGCCATTATAGTGTTTTTTCAAAAAAAAGAGCAGCGAAAAAAGCAACGCAAAAAGGAGCAAAAAAATTCCAGAGTGTGCCTTTTCCCTTGTTTACGAAAAGGCCTGATTTTGTTAGTGTTCTAGGCTCGCTTCTAGCACGGTTAGCCTAGGACCAAACAATCGCTATTGAGGCTTATTCAACTTTTGCATCTCAATTGATTATTGGGACCTTTTTTACCATATTATAAGCCTTCCCAGCTTACAACATTCTTCCGTAGGGCTTGATTCTCCCCGTAATCCTATATCCAAGCTTTGAGAGTTTTGACTACAACGGTTGCCGATCACCACCCGCCGGTAAGAATGGTAAGAATTTGGGATTTGCTTAGGTTTGGGATAACCACCACCTTTTAGTAGTCCGGGATCATATTCTTGTGTTTCTATTTTTGCTAACCATGGTAGGATCAGTTTAGAGACTTATTGGGAGAACTCATAACAAACAACATGATAAGTTTCAAATGATGAGGACATCAATAATTGTTAAACCCACAACCCCTAAGTAATAATACGGGACCTTACTTGGTTCAAAGACGCCCAAATTTTTTGTACTTTTGCTTGGTAATGATTCAATGTTCATGAGAATAATGCCGTTAAATTGGATACATTTGTTTTGCTTTCAAATGAAGGGCCTAGTTTGGAGAAGGATGAACATTGGAGCAAGAACACGATGGAGTTGATGGCATGCTAAGGGGATCAAGAATGGAGTTAAAGTGATGATTTCGGGACTTTGAAGCCACCATAAGGAGTGCATAAGTTTTGACAAACATACAAGATGCCACTTCATAAATTCGCCCATAGGATTTATTAAAGGTTACCTTAATTGGGCCGGCCCATGTTAATTTGAAATACTTAACATAGGCTTTTTTAGAGGTCCTGTGGGGAAACAAGAGTTAGGGTTGGTTTCGGACCCACCTCAAGGCCCACGAAATTCTCCTTTTCCCCATATATACACCCCTTTAGGGGCTGCTTAGACTTTGGGTTTTGTTTGATTAAAAGTTCAAGAGGCAAAGGTTCTGCTTTCAATGAGATGGTGGATTTCGCTTTGGGAAGTCGACTTTGACGATCCGACACGAACGGGCGAAGACGCCGGGCCTAGCAATCGTAAACCAACTCCGAGAGGTTATTACCACGCCGAGCACATCAACCCGACCACGAGGGTCTATTTCATAAAACGAAGAACAAGCAAGAAACTAGATTGCAATCGGATATTATTAATATAAGATGAAAGCTTTATTGATCAAGGTGGGGTTTGGACGCTTTGTTCCGTCGTGAACACAAACGGACGCGGTTGCAAATGGCGAACTTTTAATCTAAACAAAACCCAAAGTTCAAACTGCCCTAAGGGCTCTATATGGAGGAAGGGGGGAATTTTTGGCCCTTGGTGGAGTGGGTCCAAACTAACCCTATCTCTTGTTTCCCCCACAACGGACTCAAAAATAGCCTATACTTATGTATTTAAAATTACATGGGCCTGGCCCAATAATAAGGTGACGAAGACCTAAAATAGCCTCGACAAATTTATGAAGTGGCATCTTGTATATTTCGTCCAAGGCTTCATGCACTCATTATGGTGGCTTCAAAGTCCTGAAATCATCGCTAACTCCGTTTGTCCTCTTTGGCATGCCATCATCTCCATGCTTGTTCTTGCTCCAATGTTCATCCTTCTCAAGCTAGGCCCTTCATTTGTAAGCAAAACAAATGTATCCAATTTAGGCAGATCATATTCTCATGAACATTAGAATCATTACCAAGAAATGAAAGTACCTGTAATTTAGTTGGCGGCTGAGCTCAGTAATTGGTCCTCGATGTATAGCAGAGGGCTGTGGGTGTAACAATGGTATTGATGTCCTCATCATCCTCCCTTCTTGAAATGAAGTCGCCCTCGACGGAAGTTCATCTTCCTCACCCAAATATGGCTTCAAATCTGCAATGTTAAAAGTGGACTAACCCAAAATCGCAGCAGCTCAAGTTTATATGCATTATCATTTACTTTTCCAACACCTTAAAGGGACCAGCAGCACGTGGTATTAGCTTTGATTTGGCAAATCAGAAATCTATCCTCACGCAAATGTAACCAAACAAGATCTCCTGCAAACACAACATGTTTTCTACCCTTATCTCCAGCAAGTTTATATTTAGCATTCATACGCTCAATGTTTTCCTTAGTTAACTCATGCATTTTTCAAATCAATTCAGACGTTTTAGCATCAAAATTAACCTTCTCCAAGATGGAAGAGGCAACAAATCAATAGGTGCACGAGGTAGGAAACCATACACAACTTCAAAAGGGCACATCTTAGTAGTAGAATGCAATGAACGATTATAAGCAAATTCAATATGAGGCAAGCATTCCTCCCACATTTTCTTATTATTCTTTAGAACAGCCCTAAGCATAGTAGACAATGTTCTATTGACTACTTCAGTTTGTCCATCATTGGGGTGACAAGTAGTACTAAAAGCAGTTTAGTCCCCAACTTAGCCCATAAACATCTCCAAAAGTGGCTAAGAAATTTAGTATCATGATCTGAAACAATAGTATTTGGCACACCATGCAAGCTAATTATTTCAATTAAAGAACAAATCAGAACATTGACAAGATCATCGCTTATGACATGGTATAAAGTGTGCCATTTTCAGAATCTATCCACGACAACAAATATGTTATCCTCCCTTCTTTGTTCTAGGTAAACCTAAAACAAAGTCCATAGATATATCCTCCCAAGGAACACTAGGTAGTGCAAAGGCATATATAAACCATGATGATTGAGTCGAATTTAGCTTTTTGACATGTAGTGGAAGCAAAAACGCCAACATCCCCCTTTTT
>JAHHZJ010008199.1:0-17894 GCA_021437245.1 Aegilops speltoides | reverse complement strand
TGGCACGAAGCGCGACGACGCTCGATGAGATGTTGCTCCTTCTAACACCTAGAAGTCTGAGCATATCTCGCCTCGCATCGCTCGCCACCACCACCTAAGACTTCCAGAGGAAGCGCCGCCCGAGCCCACCGCTTAGATTACCCTCCGCGCCGCATAAGGTCGACGATCGAGGATCACCATTCGAGCCTCATCGATTTCGCTAACGGCGCATAAGCCCCGCAACCGAAAGTACATCGGTTCCGCAAGACGCCCAGCGCAAGCCGACATCGACAAGACCGCTGGGGTGCACTACCGCACTCCCGCCTAAAGGCCAAGATCGCCGACTCGCCGGGCCAACCTCGACACCGACCACGCATCGCCGGACCCGCAAGCTCGCCGCGATCAACGCCAAGTTCTCCAAGAACGACGACACGAAGACGCCGACTCGACGAAGCGCCGAGAGAAGCGCGATGTCACCGACAGCGCTGGGCCCATCGTTGATATGCATGCGCCAGGGAACCAGCGACTTGTCAGACGTGGTAGGTTGCCCCTGCTCACCCGTGAGCTGCGGCAAGTCCAAAGGGCTCAAGACCAAGAACTTCGCCGAGTGCCCGAGAAGTACGATGGCAGGATACACCTGCCGAGTTCTCAAGATCTACACCATAGCGTGCAGGCTGTCGGGGCGCGACGAGAAGATCCTCGCCAACTACTTCCCGTGCTCAAGCCCAACGCCGATCTTGGCTCATGCACTTGCCGGACAACCCATTTCTTCAGGATGACTGGCATCAGTTGTCGGCGCCTTCACAAAGCGCCACAAGCCCCATGGCCAGGAAAGTGATCTTCATTTGCTTGCCCGTAAGGAAGGAGAACCCCGCAAGTATATACAGAGATTCAGCTGTGCAGCGAACATCCCGTGACGCCACTCGCCATGTTATCAGCTGCTCCATCGAACGCGCTGAATCGCAGGATGAGGGAGGAGATGGCGATGTCAAAATCAGGGATGTCAGCGAGCTCTATGCTCGCCGACAAGTGTGCACGATCAAGAGGGAGGAAACTCCCGAGAGAACACAGGAGTAGAAGGATCTCGAAGGAGGATGCTCCTCCCAGAAAGAAGAACCGGAGGCGGAATAATGAAAGAGGAAAGCTAAGGATGTGCTAGTCATCGAAAGAGTCCGAACGGAGGCGGCTCCGAGAAGGCCAAAGCTGGTGACTCCGCAAGGCTGTGGTGGCTGCCGACAAGCAGACGGCCCGCAAGCAAGATCGCAAGATACACCGCACTAAGGGCCATGACCTCCAAGCCGCAAGAAGGTTGAGCAGATGGCGAGCTACGTAAAGCTGAATACGAAGGCCGCAACAAGGAGAAGGCCCAGAAGGTGGCGGAGGATCCGCAAGAAGCGCCCCGCCTGGGAGGGCGCCAGGCAAGGCAAGCAGCGCAAGGAGACAGCTTCCCGCGCCGCGAAAGGACGAAGACGCGGATGAAGATGATGAGATGGAGGAAGATGAGACCGACAAGCAAGAGTTTCGTAAGGCAACGGAGGTTTTGTGCGCTGACGGCGTGTCTTCGCACACCTCGCACCGCCAACTCAAACAAGGTGCGGAAGTGAACGCAGCAGTAACCATCCGCTGAGTCGCGCAAGCCCCGGCGGTCCAAGACGCCCATCATCTTTGATGTTGAGGATCACCCGATCGCATCATCGCGTTGGGTGCTTGCCGATGTTGGTTTCACCAACCATCCGCAACCTCAAGGTCACAAAGATGTTGGTTGACGGCGGGCCGCCTAAATCTGATCTCTTCGCGGTGCTCAACAAGCTCCAGATCCCCGACAATGAGCTCAAGAAACCGTACATTTCAAGGAATCAACCCGGAAGGAGCAAGCCCAAGGGGAAGATCACATCGCCAAGGACGCTTGGCAGCGAGCTGAATTTCGTGACGTAGAGAGTCACATTTGACGTTGTTGATTTCCCATTGCCCTACAATGGGATACTCGGCCGTCAGCGCTCAAGTTCATGGCAACCTCTCACTATGCATACAATGTGCTCAAGATGCCCATCCGATAAGTGTCATTTCGTCCCCGCGACAAGAAGGATGCACTTATCTGCACCGACAAGATCTACCGGGAAGCAGCACGCAGCAGAGCACAAACCACTTGCGCTGAAGCTCCCGGGAGAAGAAGAAGAAGACCAAGTCCGCAAGAGTAGCTCGATGCCCACTCCGCAAGCGCACCTCTTCGAGTGATGCGCCACCGCCGAGGACGCACCATCGAGCTCCATTGGCAAGTGCAAGAAGGCGAAGACAGCTGCACCGAGACCAAGAAAGTGGCCGCTAAGGAGGACGGCACGGTGGTACCTTCACCATCGCGCCACGATGACCCTAAATAGGAAAGCGCCTATTTTCCTGCGGCGAATGTCGATGTGTTTGCATGGCAACCATCCGACATCCCCGTGTTCCTGTGAAAGTAATTGAGCACCACCTTGTCGCCTGTCCTCACGCGCCCGCAAGCGAGAGTCAGAAGCAAGTGGTGGAACGCCAAGAGTTCATCACGAAGAGATCAAGAAGTTGGAAGCAAAGAGCTCGCTCGAGGAGTACTCCATCCAACGTGGTTAGCCAATCCAAAGAGTCGGCGCAAGGCTTAACGGGAAGTGGAGGCTTTGTATTGACTTCACGGATGTTAATAAAGCTTGTCCCAAAGATCCATTTCCTTGCCGCCGCATTGACCAGATTGTCGACTCCACGGCAGGATGTGATCGCTTTCATTTCTTGATGCATACTCGAGATACCATCGATCTTCATGGCGAAGAGGATGAAGAGAAAACCGCATTCATTACTCCATGTGGCACGCATCGCTTTGTACGAATGCCTTCGACTAAAGAATGCTGGTTCAACGCTTGCAAGAGTAGTCACCATGCTTTTGAGCCACGATGCACGTAAATGTAGAAGCTTACATGGATGACATAGTGGTCAAGAGCAAAGACGGAGAAACTTTGATCCAAGACTTGAGGAAACTTTGCAAATCTACGCAAGGTCAATCTCAAGTTGAACCCCGAGAAGTGCGTGGTTTGGAGTTCCTTCCGCAAGCTTCTGGTTCTTTGTGTCCCGTAGGGGGATTGAAGCCAACCCCGACAAGATCAAGGCCATCGAGCAGATTGAAGCCCGGCGCCAAGGATGTGCTAAGGCTTGCCGGCTGTGTTGCTCTCAAGAGGTTCATCTCTAAGTTCTGCTGAGCGCCTCGCCATTTTTTAAAATTTTGAAAAAGGCAGGTCCAATGAAATGGACTCGAAGCGGAGGCGCCACAGACTTGAAGAGATACCTATCCTCTACTCCGATACTTGTCGCACCTAAACCATTAAGAGAAGTTGCTGCTATATCTAGCGGCAACCAATCAAGTGGTTAGTGCTGCTTAGTAGCGAGAGGGAGGCAGATGATGAGCCAAGAATCGAGGCAAGCGAGTCCAGCGACAAGCGTGGGGCTTCACCGCAAGCTCGTCCCGACAATGATGAATCTGCAGCCGCAGGAGAAACGAAGAAGATGGTGCAGCGCCAGTTTATTTTGTCACCCTTCCGCAGGAGCTAGATCAAGATACTGGAGTGCAAAAGTTGCTTTTCGCCTTCTCATGGCCTCGAGGAAGCGTGCCATTATTTTCAAGCACACGAGATCACAGCTTGTCACTGCTTCCGCTCAAGAGGATATTGCAAAATCCGAAGCAAAGGCAGGATTGTCGAAGTGGGCACTGAACTGCCGAGCTTTGGCCTCAAGTTTGAAAGTACTTCAACTATCCGAGCCGAGCATTGGCAGAATTCATAGCGAGTAGACGCCAACACCGATGAAGAAACTCCGAGACGAGGATCCCCGCCAAGGAAGCAAACAAGGAATGGATCATGTACTTTGATGGTGCTCTGCAAGGCGCCAAGGGTGTGTCTTACTCGTCGCACCCACTAGAGAACACCTCAAGTACGTTATCCAAATGCACTTTCCCAAGGAGCAGCAACAAACAATACGCAGAGTATGAGGGCCTCTGCGGACTCGTGATCGCGCACCTTTGGGATCAAGAAGCTCATTGTCGGGTGACTCACAACTTGTCGTCCGCCAAGTCAACAAAGATTACCAAAGTCCGCGATGGAAGCCTATATTGATGAAGTGAGGAAGCTGGAAGAGCATTTTGACGGCCTGCAGATGGAACATGTTCCAAGAGCTCGAACGACATTGCAGATGGCCCTCAAAATGTGCCGACTTAAGTTGCTCTGGAACCAGGGATTTTGTGCTCAAGCTGACTCAACCATCTCGTAACACCATCATCCGACATAGTAAGAAGAGAAAGTTGGTTATCGGCGACTACTTTCCGGCAGAGCTCCCTAAGCCGCCGCCAAGAAGGCCCCCGAGATCAACACAGAAGTGCCGAGGAGCAGTCTGCCCGACAAGCCCTAGGGTTTGTTTCTGTTTCAAGCGACGCCCCGACAAGTTGTGTCCCGACACGCTTGCCGGGAGCATCACGCCCGCAGGATCCCATTCTGCCGAGAAGCGGATGTTCCAGCAGCATTTGCGCTTTTAGTCCTTGTCGCGAGCCACAGGTCTCACATGGGCACAGAGATAGTCCATTTCTTCAAAAGGAGAACTTCCTCAAGAACAAATAGAAACACAAAGCAGCAGTAGGAGTTTTATCTCCGAGAGGTCCGGTTGGGTAAAATCCTCGCGTGCTCGACCTCGATCCGCTCTTCAGGCGCCTCCGCCTCCGCCGATCAAAAGGGCCCTGCCCCATAGGTGCTCGTGTCCCACGACAAGATGTTGTTATGCGGCCCGACCGATAAAGATCTTCGAGAATATGTGGGAGCCAATATGAGCATCCAGGTTCCGCTTATTATTATTGACCAAAACGTGTTTCGGCCATGTCTACATTGTTCTCGAACCCGTAGGGTCCGCACGCTTAAGGTTTCGGCGAGCTTATATTATGAGTTTACATGTTTTGATGTATCAAGGAGTTCGGAGTCCCGAATGAGATCGGGACATGACGAGGAGTCTTGAAATGGTCGAGACGAAAGATTCATATATTGGATGATATGGTTAGGCTAAGGGTCAAGCCCATGAGGCTTTAGGCTCTGTGCAAAAGGAGTTTTATGAGGCTGGGGGCCAAACGCCGAGACCCTCGGCTCGCCTTCGCCCATGGCGCTCGGGGCGACGCCAAGGATTGTGGCATTTGGTCCTCGAGTCCGAGGGAGTTTTGCCTTCGGCAAAACCGACTTTGAGGAGGCTTTTGCTCCAAGTTTTGACCCCGGCTCAACATATAAATAGAGGGCAGGGCTAGCACCAAAGACACAACAATTGATCCCTTGGATCTCTTAGCCAGCGGTGCCCCTCCACCATAGTCCACCTTGATAATATCGTAGCGGTGCTTACGCCAAGCCCCGCGACGGTAGAACATCAAGATCGCCACCACATCGCAGTGCGACGGAACTCTCCCCGACACTCGGCTGGATCGGAGTTCGAGGGACGTTATCGAGCTGAACGGTGCTAGAACTCGAGGTGCCGTAGTTTTGGTGCTTGATCGGTCGGGCCGTGAAGACGCACGACTACATCAACCGCTAGCAGTTAACGCTCGCTTATGGTCTACAAGGGTATGTAGACAACACTCTCCTCTCGCTATATCGTCACCATGATCTTATGCGGTGCGGGAAATTTTTGAAATTACTACGCTCCCCAACAAGGGCATCCGAGCCTAGGTTTTATGCATTGATGTTATATGCACAAGTAGAACACAAGTGAGTTGTGGGCGATACAAGTCATATCGCTACCATCATGTCATACTTTGTTCAGCGGTATTGTTGGATGAAGCGCCCGACCGCATTACGCCAGACGCTTACGCGAGACTGGTTTTACCGCCGCTTTTGCACACAGTGACTAGCGGTGTCTGCTTTCTCCAACTTTAGTTGAACCGAGTGTGGCTACACTCGGTCCTTGCGAAGGTTAAAACAACACTAACTTGACGAACTATCGTTGTGGTTTTGATACGCCACGTAAAATTTGCAACAACAAAGTAGAGGACGTCCAACTTGTTTTTGCAGGGCATGTTGTGATGTGATATGGTCAAGACGTGATGCTATATTTTATTGTGTGAGATGATCTTGTTTTGTAACCGGTTATCGGCAATCGGCGGAGCCATATGGTTGTCGCTTATTGTATGAAATGCAAATGCCCTGTAATTGCTTTTACTTTATCACTAAGCGGTAGCGATAGTCGAGAAGCAATAGATGGCGAACGACAACGATGCTACGATGGAGATCAAGGTGTCGCTACGGTGACTTTATGGTGATCACGACGGTTTCGAGATGGAGATCACAAGCACAAGATGATGATGGCCATATCATATCACTTATATTGATTGCATGTGATGTTTATCCTTTATGCATCTTATCTTGCTTTGATTGACGGTAGCATTTTAAGATGATCTCTCACTAAAATTATCAAGAAGTGTTCTCCCGAGTATGCACCGCTATGTAAAGTTCTTCGTGCCGAGACACCACGTGATGATCGGTGTGATAGGCTCTACATTCAAATACAACGGTGCAAAACAGTTGCACACGCGAATACTCAGTTAAACTTGACGAGCCTAGCATATAAATGATATGGCCTCGAACACGGAGACCGAAGGTCGAACGTGAATCATATAGTAGATATGATCAACATAGTGATGTTCACCATTGAAACTACTCCATCTCACGTGATGATCGGACATGGTTTAGTTGATTTGGATCACGTGATCACTTAGATGACTAGAGAGATGTCTTTCTAAGTGGGAGTTCTTAAGTAATATGATTAATTGAACTTAAATTTATCATGAACTTAGTCCTGGTAGTATTTTGCAAATTATGTTGTAGATCAATAGCTTGCATTGTTGCTTTCATATGTTTATTTTGATATGTTCCTAGAGAAAATTGTGTTGAAAAATGTTAGTAGCAATGATGCCGATTGGATTCGTGATCTGAGGTTTATCCTCATTGCTGCACAGAAGAATTATGTCCTTAATGCACCGCTAGGTGATAGACCTATTGCAGAGCGTATGCGCACGTATGAACGTCTGGCTAGCTCAATATGATAACTACTTGATAGTTTAGTGCACCATGCTTAACGGCTTAGAATCGGGACTTCAAAGACGTTTTGAACGTCATGGACCATATAAGATGTTCCAGGTATTGAATTTAATATTTCAAGCAAATACCCGAGTTGAGAGATATGAAGTCTCCAACAAGTTCTATAGCTAAAAGATGGAGGAGAATTGCTCAACTAGTGAGCATGTGCTTAGATTGTATGGGTACTTCAATCGCTGAATCAAGTGGGAGTTAATCTTCCAGATAAGATAGTGATTGATGAATTCTCTAGTCACCATTACTAAGTTACTAGAACTTCGTGATGAACTATAGTATGCAAGGATGACGAAAACGATTCTCGAGCTCTTCGTGATGTTGAAATCGACGAAGGTAGAAATCAAGAAAGAGCATCAAGTGTTGATGATTGACAAAGATCACTAGTTTCAAGAAAAGGGCAAAGGGAAAGAAAGGAAACTTCAAGTAGAATGGCAAAAGTTGTCACCGCCGTGAAGAAGACCAAAGCTGGACCAAAGCCTAAACCGAAAGTGCTTACATCGCAAAAGAAATGGTCACGAAGCGAAATGCCCTAAATATTTGGTGGATAAGAAGGATGGCAAAGTGAACAAGGGTATATTTGACACATAAAGTTATTGATGTATGCCTTACTAGTGTTTATAGTAACCCCGAGTATTTGATACTTGTTCGCTATAAGATTAGTAACTCAAACAGAGTTACGTATAAACAGAGACTAGTTGAAGGAAGTGACGATGAGTGTTGGAAGTAGTTCCAAGATTGATATGATCATCATCGCACATCCCTATACTTTCGTGATTAGTGTTAAACCTAAATAAATGTTATTTGCGCTTATGCTGAGCATGAATATGATTTGATCATGTTTATTGCAATACGGTTATTCATTTAAAGTCAAAGAATAATTGTTATTCTATATACATGAATAAAACCTTCAATGGTCATACACCCAATGAAAATAGTTTGTTGGATCTCGATCGTAGTGATACACATATTCATAATATTGATGCCAAAAGATGCAAAGTTAATAATGATAGTGCAACCTATTAGTGGCACCGCCATTTAGGTCATATTTGTAAAGCGATGAAGAAACTCCATGCCGATGGGATTTTGGAATCACTTGATTATGAATCACTTGATGCTTATGTAACCATGCCTCATGGGCAAGATGACAAAACTCGTTCTCCTGAGCAATGGAACGAGCTACGGACTTATTGGAAATAATACATACCGATGTATGCGACTAATAAATATTAAGGCTCGTATGGTATCATTTTTTCTCGACCTTCAAAGATGATTTGAGCAGATATGGGTATATCTACTTGATAAAACATAAGTCTAAAATAGTTGAAAGGTTCAAAGAATTTCAGAGTGAAGTGGAAAATCATCGTAACAAGAAAATAAAGTTTCGCGATCTGATCATGGAGACGAATATTAGAGTTACGAGTTTTGTCTTCAATTAAAACAACGTGGAATAGTTTCACACTCACGCCACCGAACACCACAACGTTATGGTGTGTCCGAACGTCAGAATCAAGACTTTATTGGATATGGTGCTACCTATGATGTCTCCTACTGATTTACCACTATTGTTTTGGGGTTATGCATTAGAGAGAGCTGCATTCACGCTAAAAGGGCACCATATAAACCGCTGAGACGACACCATATGAATTGTGGTTTAGCAAGAAACCAAAGTTGTCGCTTTCTTAAAGTTCGGGCCTGCATGCTTATGTGAAAAAGTTTCATCCCGATAAGCTCAAACCCAAATCGAGAAGGCGCCTTCATAGAATACCCAAAGGAAATTGTTGGGTACACCTTCTATCACAGATCCAAGGCAAGATATTCATTGTTAAAATGGATCCTTTCTAGAGAAGGAGTTTTCTCGAAAGAAGTGAGGGAGGAAAGTAGAACTTGATGAGGTAACTATACCTACTCCCTTATTGGAAAGTAGTTCATCATAGAAATCTGCTCCGTGACTACTACACCAATTATCGAGGAAGCTAATGATGATGATCATGTAACTTCAGATCGAAGTTACTACCAAACCTCGAGGTAAACCAGAGTGAGATCCGCACTGAGTGGTACGGTAATCCTGTTCTGGCGGTCATGTTACTTGACCATGACGAACCTACGAACTATGAGGAAGCGATGATGAGCCCAGATTCCGCGAAATGGCTTAAAGCCATGAAATATGAGATGGGATCCATGTATGAGAACAAAGTGTGGACTTTGATTGACTTGCCGAATGATCAGCGAGCCATTGAGATTAAGTGGATCTTCAAGAGGAAGACGGACGCTGATAGTAGTGTTACTATCAACAAAGCTAGAATTGTCACAAAAGGTTTTTAACAAGTTCAAGGTGTTGACTACGATGAGAGTTTCTCACCAGATCTATGCTTAAGTCTGTCCGAATCATGTTAGCAATTGCCACATTTTATGAAATCTGCAAATGGATAAACAAAACTGCATTCCTTAATGGTTTTATTAAAGAAGAGTTGTATATGATGCAACTAGAAGGTTTTGTTGATCCAAAGGAAGCTAACAAAGTGTGCAAGCTCCAATGATCCATTTATGGACTGCAAGCCTCCCGAGTTGAATAAACGCTTTGATAGTGTGATCAAAGCTTTTGGTTTTATATGCACTTTTGGAGAAGCCTCGATTTACAAGAAAGTGAGTGGAGCTCAGAAGCATTTCTAATATTATATGTGGATGACATATTGTTGATTGGAAATGATATAGAATTTCTGGATAGCATAAAGGATACTTGAATAAGAGTTTTTCAATAAAGGACCTCGTGAAGTGCTTACATATTGAGCATCAAGTTCTATTGAGATAGATCAAGACGCTTGATTTTTTTTCAATAAGTACACACCTTGTCAAGTTTTTGAAGTAGTTCAAAATGGAACAGTCAAAGAAAGAGTTCTTACCTGTGTTGCAAAGGTGTGAAATTGAGTAAGACTCAAATCCTGACCACGACAAAAAATAGAAAGAGAATGAAAGTCATTCCCTATGCCTCACCATAGGTTCTATAAAAGTATGCCATGCTATGGACCAGACCTATTGTATACTCTCCTGGTTTGGCAAGGAGTACAATAGTGATCTAAGAGTAGATCATCGACATTGGTCAAAATTATCCTTAGTGGAATAAGGATATGTTTCTCGATTATGGAGGTGACAAGAGGTTCATCGTAAGGGTTACATCGATGCAAGTTTTGACACGATCCAGATGACTCTAAGTCTTAACTGATACATATTGAAAGTGGGAGCAATTAGCTAGAGTAGCTCCATGCAGCATTGTAGACATAGAATATTTGTAAAATACATACGACTAATGTGATGCACTGCTGACTAAACTTTCTCACGAGCAAAACATGATCATACCTTAGTACTTTTGGGTGTTAATCACATAGCGATGTGAACTAGATTACTGACTCTAGTAAACCCTTTGAGTGTTAGTCACATAGCGATGTGAACTATGGGTGTTAATCACATGGTGATGTGAACTATTGTTGTTAAATCACATGGCGATGTGAGCTAGATTATTGACTCTAGTGCAAGTGGGAGACTGAAGGAAATATGCCCTAGAGGCAATAATAAAGTTATTATTTATTTCCTTATATCATGATAAATGTTTATTATTCATGCTAGAATTGTATTACCCGGAAACATAATACATGTGTGAATACATAGACAAACATAGTGTCACTAGTATGCCTCTACTTGACTAGCTCATTGATCAAAGATGGTTGAGTTTCCTAACCATGGATATGAGTTATCATTTGATCAGTGGGATCACATCATTAGAAGAATGATGTGATTGACTTGACCCATTCCGTTAGCTTAGCACTTGATCGTTTAGTATGTTGCTATTGCTTTCTTCATGATTTATACATGTTCCTATGACTATGAGATTATGCAACTCCTGCTACGGAGGAACACTTTGTGTGCTACCAAACGTCACAACGAATCGGGTGATTATAAAGGTGCTCTACGTGTGTCTCCGAAGGTACTTGTTGGGTTCACTACTTGGAAAAGGGCTATAGATAGGATCGATTCTAATGGCGCACTGTAGACAAGAGCGCCACTACTATAGATTAATGGCAAGATTTGTTTCAAAGCGCCATTAGTGTGGAAGACACTAATGGCGCACTAGCCTCACGGCGCCACTACTATTGATTTTTTTTCCCATTTTTCCATACAAACTAATGGCGATGATGACAAAGTGCGCATTACTAGTTAGAACTAGTAATAGCGCACGCCAAGACTGTGCCATTAGTATATATATATATATATATATATTTTTTTTTTACATTTTTGTAAACCTACTAATGGCGCATCGTATCACAAAGGCGCCATTAGTAGTTTAATCTACTAATGGCGCATTTTTCCACAAAGCGCCATTAGTATACATATGTTTTTTACTTTTCAGAATAGTACTAATGGCGCACCACCGCAGTGCGCTTATTAGTAATCAGGGTTACTAATGGCGCATTATGGTGGTGCACCATTAGTAACCTGGGACCAACAAGATATTTTGGACAGCCCACCTACCCACTCACTTTCCCCACTTCATTCTCTCCACCTCCTCCTCCAAGCTTGTCTCGCTGCCTCCTCCTCCTCACCTCATTTCCACCATAGATTCATCAAAATTAAGTGGTGAAATTACCTTTTTTGATAGGTAAGTAAGGGAAAGCTATCTTCATGATGTAGATCTACTTTTTTCTCCCTAGCTTGTTCCAACAACGCTGCACATGCACTTTTGTGGCCTAGCTAGATCTATGTATATTTGTGGTGTTGCATGTGTTTGTGGTGTTGCATATATGTTTGTGTTTGAAGGTACCGTATTTGAAATGCGATAGTTGCCAATATTTTGCCGGAATGTTTTGATTCATTTCCGTTCAAGCAGAATTTTGGCACTATGCATTCTTTTTTCGTCCTATTTTTAGGGAAGGTCATGCCAAATTTTTTCTTGGTTATAAAATATCGCTTTTGTTTCTACCTCAAGAAGTATCATGGCCCGCAGACGATGACCGGAGGCATCATGAATAGGTTTTTGAGCTCCGTGAAGGCCGAGATGCTTCAAAAGAACGAGACGGAGATAAGATGTCCGTGTCAAAGATGCAAGTCAAGAGCCTTATTGCGGACCCGGATTCCGGCAGGTAAGGGACCACCTGCTTTGCGTGGTTTCATGGATGGCTATCGGTGGCAAGGTGATGAAGATGACTATGAAGTCGCCCATGGGGGCCGCAAGAAATGAGGAAGGGCAACAAGACAAGTACCACCGCGGCGAGGGCGGGCGAGAAGACGAAGAATCTCCGTGACATGATCACGACGGTGATGTGACATACGCCATCATGTAGAAGATGTCGAATGATGATGGGGAAGATCAAGACGAAGGGCATGATCATGAAGATGAAGATGCCGAGTAGACGACGATGGAGGCTGGGTGCAGGACCTCATATTCAAGAGCTGCTTCAAGCGCGACGGATAACGTAAGAGCTGCCGCCGAGAGAAAGCTAGCGATCAACTGGAGATAGACGCGTTACTCCATTGTATGAAGGATGCAGGCCCGAGGATACCCGCCGAAAGTAACGCCATGGCTCGAGATGAAGGTAAAACACAAAATGACCGACGATGCTTCGACGAGAACATGTCATTCGCATGAACGCTTTCCCAAGGGGAACAAGTGCCCACCAGTCCGAGGAGGCGAAGAAAATCGTGTGTCCTCTCGGATTTACCGCACGTGAAATACCATGTGCATGAACAATTGGTATCATTTATCGACGAGCACGCGGAGTCTACTATATGTCCAGCAGCGGCCATCGATACAAGAAGAGGAAGAAAGCTCCTGAAAATCGGTGTGGTACTTTCCGATCACTCGCTCAAGCGGTATTTCATGGACCCTAAGGTAGCAAAGCTCCTACGCTGGCACGCGATAGGGAGGAGAAGAAGGGAAGATGACGGAAATGATCCGGAGATAAATAAAAAGACAAGATGCTGAGTCACCCTAAGGATGCGAGCCGGCAAGCGTTGAACTTCAATACCCGAATTTGGGAAGCATCCAAGGAACATCGCTGGGCGCGAGCACCGATGGAGTCAATCCGCTTGGCAGCCAGAGAAGCACACATAGCACCTGGCCTGTGTTTGTGTGGATGTACAACCTTCCCCGGTTGTGCATGAAGAGGAAGTACATTCACATGAGTATGCTAATTGAAGGGCTGAAACAACCAGGAACAACATCAATCAGACCGGGCTGTCAAGGAGGAGCTAGACACGCTGTGGAAAACGCCACCAATACGTGGACGCCGCAGAGAAAGAATATTTCCATGAGAGCCGCAGACTACTCACGACGGCACGACTATCTCGGTTACGGATATCTCGCGGGGCAGGTAGTCCACAGATTTTCTGGATGCGTAAGGTGCATGGATGACACAACGTATCGGTAGCTAGATAGAGATCCCGGGTCTTCGAAAACCATGTTAATGGGACATCGAAGGTGGCTTCGCGATGATGACCCGTGGAGGAAACGCAAGGATCTATTCGATGGTGAAACCGAACCCCGAAAACGCCCGTGTACGAGGAGCGGCGAGGAAATAGATGAGCTGTTGAAAAATTGGAAAGACTGCCCACTGCAGGGAAAGAAGCAAAAGGTGCCAGAGCCGGGAAAGAAGCGAAAGGCGCCAGAGTCGCTGCTGAAGGTATGGAAAACGAGGTCTGTTTTCTAGGACTTGCCGATCGAAGATCCACCGTGCCTACAGCCTTGAGGTCATGCATATCACGAAGAATGTGTGCGAGAGTCTGCTTGGTACCCTGCTCAACATGCCAGAGAGGACCAAAGATGGGCCGAAAGCAAGGACAGACTTGAAATCAATGGGCATCGTAGGAGCTTCACGCTAATGATGATGATGATGATGATGATGATGAGGCGAAGGACATGGAAAGTCGCCGCAAAGGCAAAAAGGCCAAGAAGACCGGAATGACTACCTCCCGCTGCTTCACTCTAAGTCAGGAGGAGATCGAGCAGTTTTCACCTGCCTCCTAGGAGTAAAACTTCCTTACGGTTACGCGGGAAAGATAAGCAGATACTGTTGGGGAACGTAGTAATTTCAAAAAAAATTCCTACGCACACGCAAGATCATGGTGATGCATAGCAACGAGAGGGAGAGTGTTGTCTACGCACTCGTGAGACCAAGCGAAGCATTGACGCAACGTAGAGGAAGTAGTCGACGCCCTCCGGCTCAACCGATCCAAGCACCGCTATTCGCACCTCCGAAGTTCTTGACACACATACAGCTCGATGACGCTCCCCGATCTCCGATCCAGCAGAGGCGCTGGAGGAGTTCCACAAGACGACGGGCGAGTGACGATCTTGATGTTCTTCGTCCGCAGGCTTCCCTAAGCACCGCTACAATATGACCGAGGTGTAATATCGTGAGGGGGCACCGACACGGCCAAGGAACGATCTCAATGATCAACTTGTGTATCTAGGGTGCCCCCTACCCCGTAGATATAAAGGAGGGAGGGAGGAGGTGGCTGCCCAAGGGGGAGGCGCCATAGGGGGGAACCTACCAAGTAGGTTTCCTCCTTTCCTAATCCAAGAGGGAGGGGAAGGAAGGAGTAGGAGAGGGAAGGGGCCGCCCCCTTCCTTGTCCTATTCGGACTCAAGGGAGGCGCGCCACTTTCCCCGGACGGCCCTCTCTTTCTCCAATAGGCCCATCAAGGCCCATTACTTCCGGGGTTCCAGTAACCTCCCAGATTCGTTTTCTCCGAAACTTCCTGAACCTTTCCGTGTCCAATATAGTCGCCCAATATATCAATCTTTATGTCTCGACCATTCCGAGACCTCGCCATGTCCGTGATCACATCCGGACTCAACAAACTTTGGTACATCAAAATATATAAACTCATAATATAACGCATCGAAACCTTAAGCGCAGGACCTTACGGTTCAAGAACACGTAGACATGACCGAGACACGCCTCCGGTCAATAACCAATAGCGTGACCTGGATGCCCATATTGGTTCCTACATATTCTACGAAGATCTTTATCGGTCAAACCGCACAACAACATACGTTGTTCCCTTTGTCATCGGTATGTTACTTGCCCGAGATTTGATCGCCGTATCCAATACCTAGTTCAATCTCGCTACGCAAGTCTCTTTACTGCTCGAATACGCCACTCATAACTAACTCATTAGTTACATGCTTGCAAGGCTTAGGTGATGAGTATTACCGAGATGGCCCAGAGATACCTCTCCGACAATCGGAGTGACAAATCCTAATCTCGAATTATGCCAACTCAATATGTACCTTCGGAAACACCTGTAGAGCACCTTTATAATCACCCAGTTACGTTGTGACATTTGGTAGCACACAAAGTGTTCTTCCGGTAAACAAAATGCGCAATCTCATAGTTGCAGGAACTTTGTATAAGTCATGAAGAAAGCAATAGCAGTATACTAAATGATCAAGTGCTAGGCTAACAAAATGGGTCATGTCAATCACATCATTCTCCTAATGATGTGATCTCACTAATCAAATGACAACACATGTCTATGGTCAGGAAACATAACCATCTTTGATTAATGAGCTAGTCAAGTAGAGGCATACTAGTGACTATAGTTTTGTCTATGTATTCACACATGTATCATGTTTCCGGATGATACAATTCAAGCATGAATAATAAACATTTATCATGATACGAGGAAATAAATAATAACTTTATTATTGCCTCTAGGGCATATTTCCTTCGCACCTAGACCCAAATGGCGTAAGTTCAGCGGATGAAGTCTCACGACGCACGTCTGATGACGAGATACTTCTAGTTGCAATCGTGGGATCATGGACGCCGACGTCCGTGAAATGCTATTTGGCATATGCAACTTTTTCGACATCATCTCTCGAAGTCGATTGGCGGAGGCAACTCGAAGGCTACAGGAAGAGATCGTGGTGATACTATGCGAGCTTGAGATGTACTTCCCCCAGATTCTTCGACGTTATGGTGCATCCGCTGGTCCATATCGGGAGGATATCATCCAACTCGGGCCGACGCTCCTGCACAAAGATGATGCCGCTCAAAGGATGAATGGTGTCATCAAAGGATACGCTCGCAACATGTCACGCCCGAGGGAAGTATAGCCAGGGCTTTTCGACCAAAGAGTGCATCTCCTATCGCACTAATTATCTAGGCATCGAGAACCCCATTGGTCTGCCTGTCAACAGCACCTCGGCAGCTCGCGGATGGGGTCACCGTGAGGGTCACCATTAAATGCATGTCGACTTCGAGGGTCGACTCGCCAACTTTGAAAGAGCAAACCTAGTCGCGCTACAACACATAGACATGGTCGATCCTGTGGTAGAGCACAAAACCTTTATTGAGAAGACGCCCAATGACCGAGGCCAACAGAGGACGGACGGAGATATACTCAAAGAGCACAACTCATGTTTCACGCGTTGGTTCAAGCGAAGCTTCGTCGCATCTTTTACATGAAGATTCTTCCTGAAGAACAACTCATATTCACCTTGTCACTGTGGCGCCGAGCACAACCTCGATGACCTATGAGGTGTACGTATATCAACGCTACACATTCTACACCGAGGACAAGGACATGAAGAGCGATGGTTATCGTAACTCCGGGTAACGGCGGAATCCTACACCGTAAGGACAAGGACAGATACTACGGAAGGATCGAGGAGATCTGGGAGCTGAGCTACCGAGAGAAGGTGCCGATGTTCCGTGTTAGATGGGCCAAGAGCGCCCTAAAAGAAGACCGATATTTCACCACCATGGTTATACCCGGCCAAATCCAAGACCAGGCACAAACGCCATCAAAAAATGAGCCATGGGTACAGGCTTCCCAAGTGGACCAATGTTTTTCATTACCGATCTCCAAAGCCCAAAGTGTTGTCGGAGGAGAGGCAAAAGGAGATCATCGGAATGGATGGAGTAGCCAATGAGCAAGACTTCGACAAGTATGGCGACCAAGATCGAACATGACGACGATTTATGAAGTAGAAGCACACACCACAAGAAGAAGCAGACCACCCTACCTAAAGGACGTCTGCTCCATAGAAGAACTCCATTTGTGAAAAAGAAGGGAAAGAAGATTGTGAACAGATAGCTAGCTAAGATCGATTGTATTTAAATCGTAGTCTTCATTTCTCGATTGTATTTCATGGGCACTTTTTGATATCATGAATATTTTTAAATTTCATGGGCACTTTTTGAATTCATGAGGACACTTGATCTCGATCCTCCATCTCGATCTCGATTCCCTCCATCTTGATCTTGATCCCTCGCACCTCCCCCGCTCCACCGCCACGCATGATATTTTCAAGTAACAAATTTGAACATATTTTTAATAAATTATTACTGTTTTTATAAAAATATATTTCTGTTATGATTTAAACAAGTTTGAACATATTTAAACACAAATAAATATAAAAATAGCATTTAAAATGCATAAAAAATATTGGGGAGCCTGAATCGAACCTGTGACATCCCGTGTGTGTGCGTGTCGACTACCGGGCTAGTGGGTGGGTTCTATTATAGATAGGGTTAGGTTGTAGATATGGTTAGTGGGCTAGATTAAAACAAAATCTAATGGCACACCGAGGGTGGTGCGCCATTAGAATAGTCATACTTATGGCGCACGACCGGTCGGTGCGCCATTAGAACCCTCCCTAGCTATCCCTCTCTCGCCGATCCTTTCGACCCTTTCTCCAAGCCACCAGATCCACCTGCCTGCCGACCCACGACCGCCCGACCCTCACCGATCCACCGCCCTCGCTCCCCACCGCCGACCCGG
>JAHHZJ010008194.1:0-11653 GCA_021437245.1 Aegilops speltoides | reverse complement strand
GTCAAGGGACGTAAAGGAGAAGATTCACCTTATGTATGAAAAGTAGAGGTCCGTCACTTGAAACGGACTCTTGACATGGTGATGTCCATAGGATGCTCCGGATCACGCCGCTACGTGTTGGTGCTTTTGGCTCCTCGCTCATTGCGGCTGGTACCGAGGAGGATGATGAGTATGCGGCATTATGAGGGTGAGGTTGATCAAAATCAAACCACGTGCAGCCACCAAAGACCACCACCACCAGGTCGAATTCTCGTATATATTCGAATGGTAGGCCTGCACCAAAGACCTCAGTACGAGATGATGTCCATATTCCTAAACTGAAATTGAATATTCCACCATTTGAGGGTAGATATGTTCCTAATATATATTTTACTTGGGAGTTAGAAACTGAACAACGTTACATGTTTACAATATCCCGAGAAGAGACGGGTTGTGCTGCTGTTTGTGCTTTCACTAGTTTTGCATGTGTTTGGTGGTCTAACATTGTAGATTATATCCTGTTCCAGCTACTTGGGCTGCTTTGAAAACTGCTATGCGATCTGGTTCCACCATATTATCAACGTGAATTGCTTCAAAAATTGCAGGCTTAAGACAAGGAAAAATTTGTAGAAGAATATTATCGAATTACAAACCGCATGATTAGATGTGGTATTGTTGAGGAGAATGAAGCTATGCTTGCACGCTTTATAGGTGGATTAAATAGAGAGATTCAGACCATTCTAGAGTATAAGGAGTATACTAATATCACTGCTTATTCCATCTTGCTTGTAAAGTCAACGTGAAGTGCAGGATCGATGCATTGGCGCGAACTAACTTTTCTCGCAGGTCGACCTTCATCATGGACACCGCGGCATCATCTACTTCCACTCGCACCATCACCTCCTTCAAGCCACCTCCAACCGGATACAGAAAGCGGCACAACCACCACTATCTCGCCAAGAGCGCACTCTGGCACTGCAGTAGCTCTTCTTCTTCCATGGCGCCAACAGGAACACAAGTGATATTATTTGTCGCGTAAGGGAAGAGGACATTTTATGAGAGAATGCAAATCTCAGCAGATGATTGCTACTGAGGATGGTGGGTATGAGTCCGCTTAGTGACTATGATGAGGAGACTTTGGCTCTTATTACACATGAGGAACACGGTGGAGATGATTCGATCATGAGACACAATACATGGCTGTCAAGATGCCGATGTATGAATGTTTAGTTGCTCAACGTGTTTTGAGGTGCAGGTTACACAAGTCGAGCAAAATCAGAGGCATAATTTGTTCCATACAAAGGAGTTGTGAAGGAACGTTCTATTCAAGGCCATCATAGATGGAGGGAGCTGCAACAACTTGCAGCATGGAGATGGTGGAGAAGCTATTCTCACCACAAGACCACATCCACATCCCACTACATCCAATGGTTCAACAACAGCGAAGGTTAAGGTAACACGTATGCTCGTGTGCATTTTAGTATCTCTACATATGCTGATTATGTTGATTGTGATGTGGTACCTATGCAAGCATGTTCCTTATTACTTGGTAGACCATGGCAATTTGATAAAAACTCACACCATGGTAGAAACAATCAGATACTTCTGTTCATAAGGATAAAATATTACTTTGCTTCCTATGACTTCGAGTCCATTTTGAAAGATGATATTAATAGAGCTAATAAAGCAAAACAGAGAAAATAAGAGTGAAAATTAGATTGTGGCAAAAGAATTTGAGCAACATATGAAGCCTAATAGTAAACCATCTAGTGTTGCTTCTGAAATTAAATTGAAAAGTCCATGTTTACTTGCCACTAAATCTGATATTGATGAGCTAGATTTTAGCAAATCTGTTTGCTATGCTTTTGTGTAAAGAGGCATTATTTTCATTCGAGGACGGCTTTCCTTTGCCTTTCGCTGTCACTAACATTTTGCAGAGTTCACGACGCCTTTCCACAAGACGTGCCACCGATTACCGCCTATTCGTGGGATTGAGCATCGATTGACTTAATTCCTGGTGCTTCACCGCCAAACCGCAGCTATACCGCATCAATCCAGAGGAGACGAAGGAGATTATGGCCAAGTACAAGAGCTTCTCGACAAAGGTTATATACGCCAATCCTTAGTCCTTGTGTTGTTCCTATTATTCTAGTGCAAAAAGGATGGTACATCGCATGTGTGTTGATTGTAGAGGCATTAATAATATTACTATTCGTTATCGCCATCCTATTCCTAGGCTAGATGATATGCTTGATGAATTGAGTGGCTCTACAATATTCTCCAAAGTTGATTTATGAGGGATACCATCAAATTCAGATGAAATTGGGGATGAATGGAAAACAGCATTTAAAACTAAGTTTGGATTATATGAGTGGTTAGTCATGCCTTTTGGGTTAACTAATGCACCTAGTACTTTCATGAGATTAATGAACTAAGTTTTACGTGCTTTCATTGGACGATTTGTGGTAGTTTACTTTGATGACATATTGATTTATAGCAGATCTTTGGAGGAACATTTGGAACATTTACGGTTGTTTTTATTGCTTCACGTGATGCACGCTTGTTTGGTAACCTTGGGAAGTGCACCTTTGCAATCGATCGAGTGTCTTTTCTGGCTATGTTGTTACTCCACAGGAATTGAAGTTGATAAAGCCAAGATTGAAGCTATTGAGAGTTGGCCGCAGCCCAAAACGGTCACACAAGTGAGGAGTTTTCTTGGCCTCGGATTCTATAGGCGCTTTTGAGAGATTTCAGCACCATTGCTGCACCTCTCAATGAGCTTACAAAGAAGGATGTGCCTTTTGTTTGGGGTACCGACAGAAGAAGCCTTTCACGGTGTTGAAAGATAAGTTTACATGCCCTTTACTCCAACTTCCTGATTTTAATAAGACTTTTGAGCTTGAATGTGATGCTAGTGGAATTGGATTAGAGGTGTGTTATTACAAGATGGCAAACTGTTGCATACTTTTCTAAAAATTGAGTGGGCCTAGTCTGAATTATTCTACTTATGATAAAGAATTATATGCTCTTGTTCGACTTTAGAAACATGGCAACATTATTTATGGCCCAAAGAATTTGTTATACATTCTGATCATGAATCTTTGAAACATATTAAAAGTCAAGCTAAACTGAATCGAGACATGCTAAATGGGTTGAATTATTGAGACTTTCCCTTATGTCATTAAACACAAGAAGGGTAAAGAAAATGTTATTGCTGATGCATTGTCTCGTCGCTATACTATGCTTTCACAACTTGACTTCAAAATATTTGGTTTGGAGACCATCAAAGATCAATATGTGCATGATGTGATTTTAAAGATGTATTGCAGAATTGTAAAGAAGGAAGAACATGGAACAAGTTTGTCGTTAATGATGGATTTGTGTTCCGTGCTAACAAGCTATGCATTCCAGCTAGCACCGCTCGCTTTTTGTTGTTGCAGAGGCTTATGGAGGAGGACTAATGGGACACTTTGCTGAAGAAGACGGAGGACGACTTGCTCACATTTCTTTTGGCCAAAGATGAGATGGGATGTTGAGCGCTTTATTGCTCGCTGCACTACATGTCAAAAGCTAAGTCACGACTCAATCCTCATGGTTTATATATGCCTTTGCCTCGTCACCTAGTGTTCCTTGGGAGTATATATCATGGACTTTGTTTTAGGTTTACCTAGAACAAAGAAGGAGGGATAGCATATTTGTTGTCGTGATAGATTCTCAAAATGGCACACTTTATACCATGTCATAAAAGCGATGATGCTGTTAATGTTGCTGATTTGTTCTTTCCTGAAATTATTCACTTGCATGGTGTGCCAAATACTATTGTTTCAGATCGTGATACTAAATTTCTAGCCACTTTTGGAGATGTTTATGGGCTATGTTGGGGACTAAACTACTTTTTAGTACTACTTGTCACCCCCAAACTAATGGACAAACGAAGTAGTCAATAGAACATTGTCTACTATGCTTAGGGCTGTTCTAAAGAATAATAAGAAAATGTGGGAGGAATGCTTGCCTCATATTGAATTTGCTTATAATCGCTCATTGCATTCTACTACTAAGATGTGCCCTTTGAAGATCGTGGTATGGTTTCACTCAGCACCTATTGATTTGTCGCTTCTTCCATCTTCGGAGAAGGTTAATTTTGATGCTAAAGAACGTGTTGAATTGATTTTAAAAATGCATGAGTTAACTAAGGAAAACATTGAGCCTATGAATGCTAAATATAAATTGCATTGAGATAAGGGTAGAAAACATGTTGTGTTTCTACTGAGCTTTGACTTCATAGTATGTCTTCGCATCTTCGAGATTAGTTCTGATCACAGAACGATTGAGATTGGTATTTAAATGCATGACGTCAGGACTGCTCATGAATGCCTTAAATCATTTGCAAAGCGAATTTTGTCCACCATCTCATCGAAAACCACTTTGACGGCGAGATGGTGGATTTCGCTTGGTGAAGTTCGATTTTGACGATCCGACTACGAACGGCGAGGACGCCGCCGCTTTAGCAATCGCTAAACAACTCCGAGAGGTTATTGACCACGCTGGAGCACGATCAACTCGACCACAAAGGTCTGTCTTCTCAAGAGCAAATGAAGAACAAGCAAGAAACTGAGATTGCAACTGAAATTGCGAATTTAAGATGAAAGCTTTATTGATCAAGGTGGGCTCAGACGCTTTGTCTCGGTCAGTGAACACAAACGGCACGCGAGGTTGCAGCTATGGCGTAACTTTTAATCTAAACAAAACCCAAAGTCTAAACGTGCTCCTAAAGGCTGTATATGGAGGAAGAGGGGTGAATTTCGCGGTCTTGGTGGAGGGGTCCAAACTAACCCTATTCTTGTTTCCCCACACATACGGACTCTAAAAATAGCCTATACTTATGTATTTCTGAAATTACACGGCCTGGCTCAATAATAAGGTGACGCAGCACCTAGAATAGCCTCCGGGCAAAATTTATGAAGTGGCATCTTGTATATTTCTGTCCAAGGCTTCATGCACTCATTATGGTGGCTTCAAAGTCCTCAAATCATCACTTGTAACTCCATTCTTGTCCCCTTGTGCATGCCATCATCTCCATGCTTGTTCTTGCTCCAATGTTCATCCTTCTCCGCTTAGCCCCTTCATTTGTAAGCAAAACAAATGTATCCAATTTAGGCAGCATCATATTCTCATGAATATTAGAATCATTACCAAGAAACGAAAGTACCCGTAATTTAGTTGCGCGAGCTCTAGTAATTGGTCCAGATGTAAGCAAATAGGGCTGTGGGTGTAACAATTGTATTGATGTCCTCATCATCCTCCCTTCTTGAAATGAAGTCGCCCTCGACGGAAGATCATCTTCCTCACCCAAATATGGCTTCAAATCTGCAATGTTAAAAGTGGACTAACCCCAAAATCTGCAGGAACCTCAAGTTTATATGCATTATCATTTACTTTCTCCAACACCTTAAAGGACCAGCAAGCATGTGGCATTAGCTTTGATTTGCACAAATCAGAAATCTATCCTCATGCAAATGTAACCAAACATGATAGAGGCAAAGGTGTCCCGCTCTTCGATGAGATGGTGGATTTCGCTGGTGGAAGTCGATTTGACGATCCGACCATTTAACGTAAGGGCATCGCCGCGCTTTAGCAATCGCTAAACCAACTCCGAGAGGTTATTGACCACGCCGAGCACGATCAACTCGACCACGAAGGTCTGTTTCTGAGCAAACGAAGAACAAGCAAGAAACTGAGATTGCAACTGGATATTGCGAATATAAGATGAAAGCTTTATTGATCAAGGTGGGGTTCTGGACGCTTTGTCCGGTCGCGAACACAAACGGCACCAAGTTGCAGCTATGGCAACTTTTAATCTAAACAAAACCCAAAGTCTAAACGGTGCCCTAAGGGCTGTATATATGGAGGAAGAGGGGTGAATTTCGTGGCCCTTGGTGGAGGGGTCCAAACTAACCCTATCTCTTGTTTCCACACATACGGACTCTAAAAATAGCCTATACTAATGTATTTCGAAATTACATGGGCCTGGCTAATAATAAGGTGACGCAGCACCAGAATAGCCTCCGGACGAAATTTATGAAGTGGCATCTTGTATATTTCGTCCAAGGCTTCATGTACTCATTATGGTGGCTTCAAAGTCCAAATCAGCACTTGTAACTCCATTCTGTCCTCTTGCATGCCATCATCTCCATGCTTGTTCTTGCTCCAATGTTCATCCTTCTCCAAGCTAGGCCTTCATTTGTAAGCAAAACAAATGTATCCAATTTAGGCAGATCATATTCTCATGAACATTAGAATCATTACCAAGAAACGAAAGTACCTGTAATTTAGTTGGCGCATGCGAGCTCTAGTAATTGGTCCAAGATGTATAGCAGCAGGGTTGTGGGTGTAACAATGGTACTGATGTCCTCATCATCCTCCCTTCTTGAAATGAAGTCGCCTCGACGGAAGTTCATCTTCCTCACCCAAATATGGCTTCAAATCTGCAATGTTAAAAGTGGACTAACCCCAAAATCTGCAGCAGCTCAAGTTTATATGCATTATCATTTACTTTCTCCAACACCTTAAAGGGACCAGCAGCACGTGCATTAGCTTTGATTTGCGCAAATCAGAAATCTATCCTTACGCAAATGTAACCAAACAAGATCTCCGTGCAAACACAACATGTTTTCTACCCTTATCTCCAGAAGTTTATATTTAGCATTCATACCAATGTTTTCCTTAGTTAACTCATGCATTTTAAAATCAATTCAGCACGCTTTTTAGCATCAAAATTAACCTTCTCCAAGATGGCAGAGGCAACAAATCAATAGGTGCACGAGTTAGGAAACCATACACAACTTCAAAAGGGCACATCTTAGTAGTAGAATGCAATGAACGATTATAAGCAAATTCAATATGAGGCAAGCATTCTCCCACATTTTCTTATTATTCTTTAGAACAGCCCTAAGCATTGTAGACAATGTTCTATTGACTACTTCAGTTGTCCATCAGTTTGGGGTGACAAGTAGTACTAAAAGCGTTTAGTCCCCAACTTAGCCCATAAACATCTCCAAAAGTGGCTAAGAAATTTAGTATCACGATCGAAACAATAGTATTTGGCACACCATGCAAGTTAATAATTTCACGAAGAACAAATCAGCAACATTGACAAAGATCATCGCTTATGACATGGTATAAAGTGTGCCATTTTCGAGAATCTATCCACGACAACAAATATGTATCCTCCCTTCTTTGTTCTAGGTAAACCTAAAACAAAGTCCATAGATATATCCTCCCAAGGAACACTAGGTACAGTAAAGGCATATATAAACCATGAGGATTGAGTCGTGACTTAGCTTTTTGACATGTAGTGCAATGAGCAATAAAACGCTCAACATCCCGCCTCATCTTTGGCCAAAAGAAATGTGTAGCAAGTACGCCTCCGCCTTCTTCACGCCAAAGTGTCCCATTAGTCCTCCTCCATGCGCCTCCGCAACAACAACAAAAGACTTAACGGTGCTAGCTGGAATGCATAGCTTGTTAGCACGGAACACAAATCCATCATTAACGACAAACTTGTTCCATGTTCTTCCTTCTTACAATTCTGCAATACATCTTTAAAATCAGCATCATGCACATATTGATCTTTGATGGTCTCCAAACCAAATATTTTGAAGTCAAGTTGTGAAAGCATAGTATAGCGATTAGACAATGCATCAAGAATAACATTTTTTTACCCTTCTTGTGTTTAATGACATAAGGGAAAGTCTCAATGAATTCAACCCATTTAGCATGTCTAATTCAGTTTAGCTTGACTTTTAATATGTTTCAAAGATTCATGATCAATGTATAACAAATTCTTTGGGCCATAAATAATGTTGCCATGTTTCTAAAGTCCTAACAAGAGCATATAATTCTTTATCATAAGTAGAGTAATTCAGACTAGGCCCACTCAATTTTTCGTAAAAGTATGCAACAGTTTGCCATCTTGTAATAACACACCTCCTAATCCAATTCCACTAGCATCACATTCAAGCTCAAAAGTCTTATTAAAATCGAAGTTGGAGTAAAGGAGCATTGTCAACTTATCTTTCAATACCGGAAGGGTTCTTCCCGTGCGGTACCCCAAACAAAAGGCACATCCTTCTTTGTAAGCTCATTGAGAGGTGCAGAATGGTGCTGAAATCTCTCACAAAACGCCTATAGAAACCAGCGAGGCCAAGGAAACTCCTCACTTGTGTGACCGTGGCTGCGGCCAACTCTCAATAGCTTCAATCTTGGCTTTATCAACTTCAATTTCGTGGAGTAACAACATAGCCAAGAAAAGATACTGTCGGTGCAAAAGGTGCACTTCCTAAGGTTACCAAACAAACCGGCATCACATAGAGCATTAAAACAGCACGAAATGTTCCAAATGTTGTTCCAAAGATTTGCTATAAATCAAGATATCATCAAAATAGACTACCACAAATCGTCCAATGAAAGCACGAAACTTCGCTCATTAATCTCATGAAAGTACTAGGTGCATTAGTTAACCCAAAAGGCATGACTAACCACCATATAATCCAAACTTAGTTTTAAATGTTGTTTTCCATTCTCTCCCAATTTCATACGAATTTGATGGTATCCACTACCAAATCAACTTTGGAGAATATTGTAGAACCACTCAATTCATCAAGCATATCATCTAGCCTAGGAATAGGGTGACGATAACAATAGTAATATTAAATGCCTCTACAATCAACACACATACGTGATGTACCATCCTTTTCGCACTAGAATAATAGGAAAAGACAAGGACTAAGGGATTCCAGATATAACCTTTGTCGAGCAGCTCCGTGATTTGACGATAATCTCCTTCGCCTCTCCGGATTGGTACGGATGGTGCACGGTTGGAATGATGCACCGAATTAAGTCAATTTGATGCTCAACCTCAATAGGTGGTATTTGGCACGCCTTGTGGAAAGACGCCAACTCCTGCAAAATGTTAGTGACAGAGGGGCAAAGAGGAAGGCACGCCCCTAATGAAAATAATGCCTCTTGCACAACAAAAGATAGCAAACAGATTTGCTAAAATCTAGCTCATCAATATCAGATTTAGTGGCAAGTAAACATGCACTTTTCAATTTAATTTAAACAACACTAGATGGTTTATTATTAGGCTTCATATGTTGCTCAAATTCTTTCCACAATCTGATTTTCACTTTATTTTTCTCCTGTTTTGCTTTATTAGCTCTATTAATATCATCTTTCAAAATGGACTAGGAGTCATAGGAAGCAAAGTAATATTTTTATCCTTATGAACAAGAGTATATCGATTGTTTCTACCATGGTGTAGAATTTTATCAAATTGCCATGGTCACCAAGTAATAAGGAACATGCTTGCATAGGTACCACATCACAATCAACATAATCAAGATATGTAGAGATACTAAAATGCACACCTAACAAGACGTGTTACCTTAACCTTGCCCTGTTGTTGAACCATTGGATGTAGTAAGGATGTGGATGTGGTCTTGTGGTGAGAGATAGCTTCTCCACCATCTCCATGCTAGCGTTGTTGAGCCCTCCATCTATGATGACGCAATAGAACGCCCTTCAAACTCCCTTTGTATGGAACAAATTATGCCTCGATTTTGCTCACTTGTGTAACTCGACACCAAAACACGCTGAGAACTAAACATTCATACCCCAAAGATCTTCAAAGAGCCATGTATTGTGTCTCATGATCTAATCATCTCCACCGTTCTCATGTTAATAAGAGCCAAAGTCTCTCATCATAGTCACTAGCGACCATACCCACCATCCTCGGAGAATCATCACACGCGAGATTTGCATTCTCCAAGAAATGTCCTCTTCCTTAAACGATTTAAAATAATATCACTTTTCCCGTGACGCCATGGAAGAAGAAGAACTCGGCAGGCCCGGGTGGCTAGTAGGGTGGTTGTGCCCCTTTGTATCACGGTTGAGGGGCACCCGGAGGTGATGGTGCAAGGAAGAGATGATGCACGGGTGTCCATGATGAAGGTCACTGCGAAAAGTTAGTGCCGGCCAACCCGCCGATCTCAAGACTTCACGCTCAGCTTTACAAGAAATGGAATAAACGGGATATTATTATAATCCTTATAGTCTAGAATGGTCAATCTCTATTTAATCCACCGTAAAACGGGCAAGCATAGCTTCATTCTCCTCAACAATACCACATCTAATCAAGCCGTTTGTAATTCCGATAATATTCTTTACGTATTTTTTCCTTGTCTTAAGCCTGCAATTTTTGAAGTAATTCACGGATAATATGGTGGAACCCAACAGACGCATAGCAGTTTTCAAAGCAGCCCAAGAGGGAACAGATATAATCTACAATGTTCACCACCAAACACATGGCTAGTGAAAGCAAAACAAAGAGAACACGCCTCCTTGGATATTGTAAACATGTAAATCGTTGTTCGTTTCTAACCCCGAAGATATATATCGAACATATCTACCCTCAAATGGTGGAATATTCAATTTCAGTTTAGGGAGATGGTCATGATCTCACTAGGGGAGCCCATGGGGTGGAACCCTAATTGCCGATCTTTCACGTTGGGGATCCACGAGGAATACAAGAACACGCCACAAGGGAAACACGGGAAAAAGGAGAATCACTCAACCAACAAGGGAATCGATCACACAAGTGCTAGATCATCATAACATAAGAGATTCCGGAGATCCAAAGTCAACAAAGGTAAGGATAAAAGGAACCTTTTTTCCTAGAGGAGGCCTTTATGTTCTTCCCCAGAAGGGGCTTGAACTGGGGGATCTTTCTCCGGGCGGAACCCGGGAGAAGTAACCGGGATGAGCAAAGGCTCTCCACAAACATGAGCTAATCCCAACCCTAGGGATGATGGAGGTCATTTATAGTCTAGGCCAAGGGGTGTTGGGGCAACGGTACATGGGCTCCCAAACGCGCAAGCAGGGCAGACCCGGGAGGCGGAGTACCGCTGAGGTGCTTCCGTAATCGAGGGCGGAGTACGCCTGCCAGGGTAGTACCCCGGAGGGCGGGCACCCGGCCCTCGATTTGGAGTTTGCCGTTCAAGGGACGAGGGCGGATCCAGGGTGTCCCCTTTGGCCAGGTAAGCTTCGAGCGGAGTACCGCCGGGCGGATCCAGCTCCTCCTCTCGCCTTGATGTCCCTTTGAGTTGTGGCTTCTTCTAGGTTGACCCTTGGTACCAAGCATGTAATTTCCGCTTGAGGTAGTAACCATGTCTCATTGAATCGAAGGAATTTGAGAGGAGGATGTCACCTTTCAAGAGCTCTTGCACGGTTCGAGCAAGGTCCTTGTGGGGTTGGATTGTCGGTAGAGTCCATGGGATGATGGGGATGCCCGATCATATCCCTCCTTCGAAGGATCCACCTCTATCAAGATCTTCATCACCATGGAAAGGCGAGAGGTCTTTGACGGAAGGTGCCCCCGTATTTGTCGCTTGGTATTCGAGCAGGTTGTTGTTGTAGCGAGCACCTTGAAGGGTCCATCCCGAGGTAGAAGTTTGGACTAGCTTGGGGAAGCTTTGGCGGGTAGCCAAAGATCGCCATGTTGAAGATCAGGGTTGCTTGTTGATGTTGAGTTGGTCGTTAGTCGGTACCGCCTCGATGGTGTGTCTTGTATCTTCATGCATCTTCTTGATGTAGCTTACCGGCACTTGCGGGGAGG
>JAHHZJ010008188.1:0-15621 GCA_021437245.1 Aegilops speltoides | reverse complement strand
AAAACATTGTGTCCTCGCCTCGCTTACCATCCGCCTAGACGCACAGCTCGGGACCCCTACCCGAGATCCGCCGGTTTTGACAATCCGACATTGGTGCTTTCATTGAGAGTTCTCCTGTCGCCACCGATAGGTTCGATGGCTTTTCAACCTTTAACGCGTCCAGGTGAGACTTTTCCCCGGACAGATCTTCAGATTCGGGCGGTTTTGCACCGCGGGCCAACTCTCTTGGCCATCCGAGCAGATCGAAGCTACGCCCGCCGCGTCGATTCGAAGTTTAAACTTCGCGCCGACGATCGCGAGACTTGATCTTCGACGGACTCGAGCCACAGCCAAGCGCCACAAGACACGACGATGGCATGATCTGCTCGCACGACAAAGGCCTTTGGTGGTCGACTTGAATCCGCCTGCCATTTGCCCGAGCCGATTGCCCATGACGAGGGTCGGTGGATAGACGCCCCGGGCTTTCAACATCTACGGCGATGGAGCCGAATACCGATTTTGTCCCTTAAACTCGTGATCCCGAGGCACCGGAGTCCTCGCCGACTCGAGCCTCCCGCCCGCAATTAAGCGATTGGGCGCCGTTATGGAATTCACCGCCATGACATCTTTCAAAACTCGCTTTTGGCGATATCCTGAATTCTTCAAGCATCTCTCGCTATCGAGAATCTCGCCGGACTATGGCCAGGACGGTTGGAGTTCTGACGACGAAGAAATTGAGCCCACCCACCACCCACTTTGTAGCCACTGCCGAGGATCTAACCGACATGCTAGACTACGACCGAGGACATCGACGCTATGGACGATGATGCCGAGACGATCAGACCCAAATACCACGGACACCGGAAGGCCACCGCCATACGACGCCTACATGGTGGATACCCCAAAGGAAGGGATGGCTAAAAGCAGGAGGAAGATTCTTTGAAGAAGCAGCCAAACGCCGATCACGGCCGCCTAAATCCCGCCACAACAAGAATGGAGAACTGAACGGAGACAATAACACCCGGAGAGTGCCAAGACAAACCCTCCAAAGAAGACTCAACAAGGAGGATGTAGAAGCAAGCCCTCATGAAAGGGCGGCAGAAGAAAAGGTTGAGGATCACAACTATGTACCTCCTCCAAGACGTAAACAAGCCTCAATGACGCATTTAACTCAAGAGCCCGTAACAAGATCTTTGTAAACGCAGGCTCATCGCTACAACAAGAAGCCTCAAGAAGGAAAACGGAAGCTCAACACAGCGGAAGACGACCGGATAAGATGGAGCAAAGTACTCAAAACCGCAGACAAACACGGCAACAGCCACCAATCAAGAGCTACCCAGCGCAAGTTGCTCCCTGAATTCACGAAGAGGCCATAAAGCCCCCACCGCAAATGGCCCAGCCAGTCCATCTACTGACCCAAAAGGAAAGCCCCGATAAGCAAAGGAACACGCTATGTCCGACGATAGCGGCACATACAAGACAGGGCGCCAGACACCCACTATGCTTCACAGACGAGGTGCCGGAACATGAATTCCCAGCAGGGTTTAAACCCATAAACATAGAAGCCTATGATGGAACAATGCACTCGAGTCTGATAGAAGACTATATATCGATATACATATGGCCGAGGAGACGATCTCCACGCCCATAAAATATCTACCCTCAAGCTCAAAGGGCCAGCCCGCCATTGGCTCAAAAGCCTCCCGTAAAACACTCTGGAAGTTGGGAAGAGCTCGAGGAAGCGCTAGAGCAAATTTTCAAGGGACTTATGTCCGCCTCCGATGCGATGACCTAAGTCACATAACTCAACAGCCCGAGAGTCACAATGAAATTTCGGAACAGTTCCTTACCAAAAGAACCAGATAGTCGATCGTCCGGACGCCAAGCCTTAGCAGCTTTTAAGCACAATGTCCGAGACGAATGGTCGCCAGACACCTCGGTCAAGAGAAACCGAGGACAATGACCGATTAATAAGCCTCATGACCCGCTTATGTAGAGAAGACAGTGGTTGGCAAGAAGCAGACCAAATACCCAAGTACATCCGAGATAAGAGATGGAACGAAAATCACGCGCAGAAAAGAACAACGCCGAATAAAGAGAAAAGCCCAAAGAGCACGGCAGTCAACGCCGGATTTAAAAGCTCACGGTCAATAATAAAGCTCAACCCATCAAGGACGACAATGATTTAACCGCTCTAACCTACACAAAATTCGGTCGGATATGTCAAATCCACAAGATTCTAAGGCTCGCAAATCACACCCACAGGATTGTTGGTTTTCAAATAGTCCGCCGACTAAACGCCGAACGCAAGGGGCTCGACGCCGTTAAGAAGATAAACCCCGCCAGCAGGCAATCGAAAACAAAAGACTTTCCCACAAGGGGTCAAAGCAAGAACTCACTTCATGTGAGGACACGGAAAACAATGCGGCACTTTCTAAAAAGAGCTTCGCACGTCCAGCCCAGAAACCATAGAGATTGGATATCAAACCAATCACTTTCACCACCGGGATTATTCCGTATGTTCGAATCAGGACGGACTCCGATATTGAATCCGATAATAGACGGACTATAATTCACAAACGCCCTAATGGACGGAGGCAGTGACTTAAACCTGCTATATTCAAACACAATCCGCTTGGATGGGGATAGACCCTACCAAAATTCGACACAACAGACTTCCTTCAAAGGAGTTACGCCAGCCCTTACGCCAAGTGCACAGTGCTCGATATTATCAAGTCGTGTTCGATCACCAACAATTTTCGACGAGAAAAGTTAATTTTCCATATCGCCCCATTTAAAAGTGAACATCAAGCACTATTGGGACGAAGGCTTTTGTCCGCTTCAACGCCATACCGTGACGCTGCCTCTTACGCTTAAGATGCCCGTCCACATGGCACCATTTCAGGCGAGGGTCACTTTAAAGACCCCGGATTCGATAGACGATCCGACTCGCAGTTAGGGCTCCCTAGCCGCATACCCTTTCATAAGGGCTGCGCAAGACTAACTAACAGCGTTTCATATAAACCTAGCTTTAATTATTTGCACTTATTCTTTTGCATTATTTTCGCATCTAACTGTTTCTAAAACTAAAATGTTCCTCTTTTCTACAGATGAACAAACGCATGCATTCGCCCGTGATAACGGCAAGAACGGAGACACAAAGCAATGGAGACATATGCGCAGACGCAGAGGGACCTGCCGCAAGGATTCTTTTCAGATTAAGACCCCTACGAGACCTTTTATTACTGTCTCTTGTTGTTAATCTCCTTGGCTTCCTCCTATAGCCAAAGCGGAGCCCGACGCTTGGCATTGGCCGCCGAGGACAATGCCTGCATCTTACACAAGGGGTTTAGGGCATAATTCTGCCCGTTATCATAAAGTCCAACACCTTCGGAGTGTTCGCGCCCAAGTTGGGCATTATATGCATCAGCTCCAATCATGTCTTTGGTCAAATGTTGGGCTTGCCTGCCCGTGTTTTGCTGCCTTACGCTCAGATCACCCGCTAACGCGCACCAGGAGAACTATCAGCGACAGCTCCTGCTCGGCTGGGCGAGCACCTCAAGAGAGAAAGCCGAAAACCGATCATTATGATATAGCGAGAGTCCGTCACCACTTGATAGACTACCGAATGTTTAGAATTTCGCTGACGTAAGGGCCGCTCCGTCAGCACATACGCACTCTAATCCGGAGATGTGCGGTGTCATTAGGGGCTATATCGTAGCCCCACCCGAGCTCCTTTGGCTAAGTGAAAGAAATAAAGCAATATAGTCCGATTGCCTCGTTGCCACGCTACCACCTCCTTATAACAGGACCGAGACGTTGATTATGTGAAAAGCGCTTATTTTGCGAACACCCCAAAGACCTTTGTGCAAGGGGCAAGTCAAGATCTGATCTTTCAAAGTTATACACAAGTATACGCAAACGGCCGCAGACAGAGAAGTTTTACTACTTGAAGCACAAGTATAAAAAGCATTCATACTATACTCAATGATTTACAAGTTAATGCGCTCAATTGAACGTTACATTCTTTGAGCACCGCGACTTTATTATACGAAGCGCCAGCATAACTTCCAAATAATGCTCGGCAGAAGCTGGTTCCCATCCAACCCTCGGCAGCAACAGAGGCGGCATCCATCTCCGACATCGCTTTTACACGGGCCAGAGCCATCCGCTACCGATACAGCCGACTGCTTCATTTCTTGATATGCGGCACCCCCAAGGAACGCTGCAAGAGGGTCAAGTAGCTGTCGCTTGGACCTCTCTCGCCACACATGGGCCACGATGTCGCCATAGCCAGCCGACAGCCTATTCAGTTCGCCCATTCGCCAACTCGTCCGACAATGAAGAGGGCGATCCGACGTGGAATTGAGTCCAATATAACTCTTCCACCTCGTGATCCCCTCGCCCGGAAGTGCTTAACGGCGCCACCAGACTCGCAGCCAAGTCCATATAAGGATCCTCCGAACTCCATCCGCCAAATTTAGCGCATTTGCCACCGTGATTTCTCCGCTTGGCGAGCTCCTCCTTCATAGCCCGCATTGCGTAACGGCATCCTTGGCTTCGCGTGCCTTCTTCAGTCTTCGCCCGATAGGCGCCTTTTCAAGAGCCTCGCTACGGTCGGTAGCATCCTTTAAATTTGGCCACATTCGCCACCTCCGCCGCTTAGGTAGTGCGCAGCCTTTTTCGCCTTCAACTCGCCGCCTCGCGCAGCCGAGATTACCCTTCGGCTTGCTCCTTAGCTTGTGCAAGCTCGAATTCGGTTTCCACAAGAGCCGCACCGCTCATGAAACAACATATAACTTATCGAGGAGGGCTTTAACCCACTCAATAGACCGCCTGCGGGAACTTATTTATTTTGCGACTTGTCAAGTCGCTGATTGACAAGTGTGATGTCAAGATCCGCCATGTCCAAATTGTCGACTCGCCAAGAACCGATTAGTCCGCTGGCCCTCTGACTATCCGCCACCGCATCGTAACGGCGGTATTCACTACCCGAGATGTTTTGATTTTCGATCCTCGGCACGATGTCATCTTCGACAACCTACCGAGTCTCGTGGGCTACTATCTATACAAGGCGATTTTTATCAAGAGAACTGTTAAAAGATAAAGGTGCATCATTTTCGATACCTCAAAACCCGCCAAGAAGCTCGTGTAAGAGATGCAGCTGGCCAGCGACTAAATCCTTCCAACCATCGCACGATTAACGCTTGGTGATCTTCAAATGGACGCCTCTAAGCAAACTCTTCGCCTTCCGCCGGCTCGTGGGTGTTGAACTTTGACCCTCCGGATTCGGGACGCCTCCGTGATTTACATTTCGGCTCGCTCCCATCTCGGCGCTGCCGACGGAGGCGACGCTTCCATCATCTCCGAAGAAGATCCCCGAGGACTAACTCATCCGAGACGGCGCAGATCCGAATCGCGATATAAATATTTCGTTACCTATGAAGCATAAACGAAGGTACCTTCTTATTAAACTTCCTTTCATACTCACGCTCGCTGGAGGGCTGGTCCTGCGATGATTGCGCTGTCCGATTCTCTCCGACGCCGGACCTTCGTGGGGATTTCTTCCCACGCTAGGGGCTTTGACCTCCGGATCTTCTGGAGGCGGTCCTCTCTCCTCCTCAAGGGAGGGATCCTGGTCCTTCCTTCACGCCCTTTGGACGTAAGTATTAGCTCCTTTATTCCCCCATCGCCCTTCTCAGGGCTTAACCTCCAACATTTTGACCAGCACGGCTCCAAGGCGGTCTCGAGGGGGCCGACACCTTATCAGCCTTGATCGCGCCACCCATTCCTCGTAGAAGAATAAAAGGGTTAGAGATGACCTTTTGAAAGGCATACAAGTGGAATGTCCGAGCTCGAGCTATTTACCTAAGTATCCGGTGATCGCGCTTAAGCCCGCCCTCGCCGAATCCGACACGCCGCCTCGCGTCCAAGAACAGCTTGTACATCTCCGTGGGTGTTGAACCCATAAAATGCTGGAGAATACGAGGTCCCTCCGATTGAACTCCCATAGCCGAGAGGACGACGCTAGTGGTAGGAGGTGCTCGACTAGCATGACTTGCATCACCTTGACCAGGCCGATCTCTTGTTTGGAGGTCTCGAACCGCCCGCAGGCGGGCACGCCCCGGATGGCCCCGCTGAGCTCTTGGTCGACCCACTACATCGCTTGCCGTGGAGGTCCCGGCGGAAGGAGGGCGGCGGCTCGCTAGCTGCCCTTGGAGCGTGATATAGAACCACCTCGCTGCCACAATCCCTGCTGCCTCTTGAAGGAACCTTCGAGCCACGGGCATCGACCTTCTTGCTTATGGTCGCCTCGCCACACTCCGCTGACGCCTAATCATCTTCGCCCACTTGAATGTTTTCAGCCACAGGCCGGGCGGGATGACGCGGAGGAAGGCTTCGCAGACAATGATAAATGCGAGATTTGGAGGATGGACTCGAGCCAAGTCGGAAGTCCAGCCCAGAGTAAAACAGAGCCCTCACGAAAGGATCCGCTGGAAGCCAAATCCCGACGGAGGTGAGATGCGAAAACGACGATTCGCCGGGTTCCGGCACAGACGGCCTGCCCTGGGCGGCAACCCAGCGAAACTTCATAGGTCGTGCACTTGGCCTCACGCAGTTAATATGTCCTCCTCCGTGACGGAGGAGGGCATCCATCGCCCCGGAGGTCGGAGCCGACATTGCTGAGATCCAAGCGCCGAGTCTAAAGCTCTTGGTGTTGGAACCGGGAGCAGAGGAAAGATTCGATGCGAGGTTGAAAGACAAGGACAGGCCTTGGTCCTCTTATAAAGGGGAAATAATACCAAGGGCCGCCTCCGGACCGCTTGAGATTCCCTTCGATAGAGGAGGCGGGCGACAGAACGGTTGGGTTACCCACGCACGTATTGATGAGGATCCCGGATAAAGGGGAACACGATCCGCTCGACAGACGGCTAAGGAAACCGCTTTCGCTAAACGTGCCGAGGCGGAATAATAAAAACGATCCAAACAAGGGCTTGGCTGCAGCAGGATATCACGCTGCATAATACGCCGCCAGATTGAGCTAAGTGTGTATTTTATTCTCTACGCTGGAATGTGGAAATTATTTTGCGAGCCGACACTATCCCGGTGTTCATTATCTTCCCGGATTATTCAAGGGAGGAACCTGCCTTGCAATGCCGAACATTATGCACGCCGGACTTATCGCCATTGAAGACCGGTTCAGGGCTACCGAGGGAGTCCTCGACTAGGGGTGTCCGGATAGCCGGACTATCAATATCCGCCGGACTCCTGCATCACGAAGATAGAAGATTGAAGACCTGCCGTGTCCGAATGTACTTTACTTGGCGGAAGGCAAGCTTGGCAATACGGATATGTAGATCTCCTACCATTGTAACCGACTGTAATCCCTAGCCTCTCCGTGTCTATATAAACCGAGGGCTTTAGTCCGTAGGGACACAACATTACATCTCAACAATCATACCATAGGCTAGCTTCTAGGGTTTAGCCTCCTTGATCTCGTGGTAGATCTACTCTTGTACTACCCATATCATCAATATTAATCAAGCAGACGAGGGTATTACCTCCATCGAGAGGGCCCAACTCGGTAAAAACATTGTGTCCTCGCCTCCTGCTACCATCCGCCTAGACGCACAGCTCGGGACCCCTACTCGAGATCCGCCGGTTTTAACACCGACAGAATTGTGACCATTCTACAGCCAAAGACATGGACAAGGCATAAAACCATCCGCCTTTATTTGCCTCACCAGAAGCAGTAAAAGTATGCACACCCTCAACGAACTGGGTGAGCATCGTCATCGACATCCATTGCCGCTCATCTTCATTACACAACACCAAATAGACCAAATTAATACAAGTTCATACATAAAGTTCATACTGTTGGGGAACGAGTAATTTCAAAAATTTCCTACGCACACGCAAGATCATGGTGATGGCATAGCAAAGAGAGGGAGAGTGTTGTCTACGCACTCGAGACCGCTGCGGAAGCGCTATGACAACGCTGTTGATGTAGTCGACGCCTTCACGACTCGACCGATCCAAGCACCGAACGACGGCACCTCCGTGTTCAGCACACGCCCAGCTCGATGACGCCCCCGGCTCCAATCCAGCAAGGTCCAGATGAGTTCCACAAGACGACGGCGCAGGACGATGATGATGTTCTATCGCACAGGCTTCGCCTAAACTCCGCACGATATGACCGAGGTGGATTATGGTGGAGGGGGCACCGACACGCAAGGAATGATCCATAGATCAACTTGTGTGTCCATGAGGCCCCTCCCCGTGATATAAAGGGGAGAGGAGGAGGGGATGGCCAAGGGAAGGCGCCTAGGAGGGGGAAACCTACTCAGTAGGTTTGCCCTCCCTTCCTATTCCAAGAAGGAGGGAAGGAAGGAGGGAGAGGGAAGGCAAGGGGCGACGCGCCTCTTCCTTGTCCTATTCGACTCAAGCGGAGGGGCGCGCCTGCCCTGGCCGCCCTCTCTTCTCCGCTTAGGCCCAATAAGGCCCATTAGTTCCTCGGGGTTCCGAACCTCCCAAGACTCGTTTTTCTCCGAAAACATCCGAACACTTCCGCTGTCCGAATATAGTCATCCAATATATCAATCTTTATGTCTCGACCATTTCAAGACTCCTCATGTCCGTGATCACATCCGGACTCAACAACCTTCGTACATCAAAACTTATAAACTCATAATAAAACCTGCATCATAACGACAGTAAAGGACCCTACGGTTCGAGAACTATGTAGACATGACCTAGAACTATTCTCGTCAATAACCAATAGCGGAACCTGGATGTTCATATTGGTTCCGACATATTCTACAAAAATCTTTATCGTCAAACCGCATAACAACATACGTTGTTCCTTTTGTCATCGATGTTACTTGCCCAAGATTCGATCGCCGGTATCCAATACCTAGTTCAATCTCGCTACGCAAGTCTCTTTACTGCTCCGAATACATCATTTCATAACTAACTCATTAGTTACAATGCTTTGCAGGCTTAGGTGATGAGTATTACCGAGAGGGCCAGAGATACCTCTCCGATAATCGGAGGACAAAACCTAATCTCAATTATGCCAACTCAACACGCACTTTGGAGACACCTATAGAGCACCTTTATAATCACCCAGCATTGCTAGACATTTGGTAGCACACAAAGTGTTCCTCCAAGAACGGAGTTGCACAATCTCATAGTTGCAGGAATTTTGTATAAGTCATGAAGAAAGCAATAGCAACATACTAAACGATCAAGTGCTAAGCTAACGGAATGGTTCAAGTCAATCACATCATTCTCCTAATGATGTGATCCCATTAATCAAATGACAACACATGCCTATGGTTAGGAAACATAACCATCTTTGATCAATGAGCTAGTTCAAGTAGAGGCATACTAGTGACACTATGTTTGTCTATGTATTCACACATGTATCATGTTTCCGTTAATACAATTCTAGCATGAATAATAAACATTTATCATGATATGAGGAAATAAATAATAACTTTATTATTGCCTCTAGGCATATTTCCTTCAGCCTCCCACTTGCACTAGAGTCAATAATCTAGATTACATAGTAATGATTCTAACACCCATGGAGTCTTGGTGCTGATCATGTTTTGCTCGTGAGAGAGGCTTAGTCAACGGTCTCAACATTCAGATCCGTATGTATCTTGCAAATCTCTATGTCTCCCACTTGGACTTGGTCCCTAATGGAATTGAAGGCCTCTTGATGTGCTTGGTCCTCTTGTGAAATCTGGATTCCTTTGCCAAGGCAATTGCACCAAGATTGTCACGAAGATCTTCATTGGTCCCGATGCACTAGGTACAACACCTAGATCGAAAATGAACTCCTTCATCCGATCTTCATTTGCTCGCTCCAAAGCAGCTATGTACTCCGCTTCACATGTAGATCCCGCCACGACGCTTTGTTTAGAACTGCACCAACTTACAGCTCAACCGCTTAATAAAAATACGATCCGGTTTGCATTTAGAATCGTCCGATCAGTGTCAAAGCTTGCATCGACGTAAACATTTACGTAATAGCTCTTTGTCACCTCCATATACGAGAAACATGTCCTTAGTCCTTTTCGTATTTCAGATGTTCTTGACCGCTGTCCAAAGGACCCACTCGATTACTTTGCTACCTCCCCGCCAAACTAATAGCAAGGCACACATCAGGTCTAGTACACAAGATTGCATACATGATAGAGCCTATGGTCAAGCATAGGAACTCCTTTCATTTTCTCTGCCTCCAAGGGTCGGGCATTGAGTCCGACTCAACTTTGTACCTTGTAATACAGCAAGAACCCTTTCTTCGATGTTCCATATTGAACCTTTTCAATACTTTATCAAGATACGTGCTTTGTGAAAGTCCAATCAAGCGCCTTGATCTATCTCTATAGATCTTAATGCCCAATATGTAAGCAGCTTCACCGAGGTCTTTCATTGAAAACTTTTATTCAAGTACCCTTTATGCTATCCAGAATTCTATATCATTTCCAATCAACAATATGTCATCCACATATAATATTAGAAATGCTACAGAGCTCCCACTCACTTTCTTGTAAATACAGCTTCTCCAAAAGTCTCAGATAAAACCATATGCTTTGATCACACTATCAAAGCGCTTTTTCCAACTCCGAGAGGCTTGCACTGCACTATAGATTGATCGCTGAGCTTGCACACTTTGTTAGCCCTTAGATCGATAAAACCCTCCGTTGCATCATATACAACTCTTCTTCCGTAAATCCATTCAGAATGCAGTTTTACATCCATCTCCAAATTTCATAATCATAAAATGCGCATAACATGATTCGACAGATTTAAGCATCACTACGGTGAGAAAGTCTCATCGTAGTCAACCCCTTGAACTTGTCGAAAACCTTTCGCAACAAGTCGAGCTTTATAGACAGCTACATTACCGCAAGATCAGCTTCTTAAAGATCCATTTATTCTCAATGGCTTGCCGATCATCGGGCAAGTCAACCAAAGTCCATACCTTGATCTCATACATGGATCCCATCTCGATTTCATGGCCTCTAGCCATTTTATGGAATCGGCTCATCATCGCTCTCATAGTTCCTAGGTTCATCATGGTCAAATAACATGACTTCCGAATAGGATTACCGCATCACTGTGCGGATCTTACTCGTAGACCCACGAGGTTCAGAGACACTTGATCCAAGTTTCATGATCAACATCATTATCTTCCTCACTAATTGGTGTATTTGTCACAGAACTGATTTCGTGATGAACTACTTTCCAATAAGGGAGAAGGTACTGCTACTCATCAAGTTCTACTTTCCTCCCACTCACTTCTTTCGAGAGAAACTCCTTCTAGAAAGGATCCATTCTAGCAACGAATGTCTTGCCTTCGGATCTGGTAGAAGGTGTACCACAGCTCTTTTGGGTATCCTATGAAGACACATTCGATTTGGGTTCGAGCTTATCCGTTGAAGTTTCTTCACATAAGCATCGCAGCCCCAAACTTTAAGAAACGCATAACTTTGGTTTCTTGCCAAACCATAGTTCATAAGGCGCCGCTTCAACGATTTAGATGGTGCCCTATTTAATGTGAATGCAGCCGCCTCTAAAGCATAACCCCAAAACGATAGTGGTAAATCAGAAGAGACATCATAGATCGCACCATATCTAGTAAAGAACGACATTTACATTCGACACACCATTTCTTTGTGGTGTTCTGTGGCGGAGTTGCTAAACTATTCCGCATTGTTCCAAATGTAAACCAAACTCAGAACTCAAATATTCTCCTCCACGATCAGATTGTAGAAACTTTATTTTCTTGTTACGATGATTTTCCACTTCACTCAAATTCTTTGAACTTTTCAAATGTTTCGCATTTGTGCTTCATTAAGTAGATATTCCCATATCTGCTCAAATCATCTCGTGAAGGTGAGAAAATAACGATATCCGCCACGAGCTTCAACATTCATCGGACCACATACATCCGTATGTATGATTTCGTGTTTTAGTCATCTTGCCCATGAGGCACGGTTCGCAAGTACCAAGTGATTCATAATCAAGTGATTCCAAAAGTCCATCAAGATGGAGTTTCTTCATGCGCTTTACATCGATATGACCTAAACGGCAAGGCTCACAAATAATTTGCACTATCATTATCAACTCTGATCTTTTGGCTTCAACATTATGAATATGTGTATCACTACTATCGAGATTCAATAAAATAGACCACTCTTCAAGGGTGCATGACCACAAAAGATATTACTCATATAAATAGAACAACCATTATTCTCTGATGAATGAATAACCGCCTCGCATCAAACAAGATCCAGATATAATGTTCATGCTCAACGCCGCACCAAATAACAATTATTCAGGTCTAAATCTAATCCAAGGTAGATGTAGAGGTAGCGGTCGATCGCGATCACATCGACTTTGGAACCGCTTTCCCACGCGATCGTCACCTCGCCCTGGCCTGCTCGCTTATTCCGTAGTCCCCTGCTTCGAGTTGCAAATATTAGCAATGTAACCAAGATCAAATACCTGTGTGTTACTACTTAGCTCTAGTTAGGTACACATCAATAACATGTATATCATGTATACCTTTGTTCACTTTGCCATCCTTCTTATCCGCCAAATACTTGGGGCAGTTCCGCCCAAAGGACTACCGCTTGCAAGAGAGGCACTCGGCCAGCTTAGGTCCGCACTTGGTTTCTTCTCTTGAGCAGCAACTTGCTTGTTGTTCTTCTTGAAGTTCCCTCTTCTTCCCTTTGCCCTTTTCTTGAAACTAGTGGTCTTGTTGACCATCAACACTTGATGCTCCTTCTGATTTCTACCTCCGCAGCCTTTAGCATTGCTAAGAGCTCGGCATTGTCTTGTTCATCCCTTGCATATTATAGTTCATCACAAAGCTCTTGTAGCTTGGTGGCGTGATTGGAGAATTTCGTCTGACGCTATCATCGTGAAGATTAACTCCCGTTGAATCAAGTGATTATTATACCTGCACATTTTGAGTATATGCTCACCGATGTAACTATTCTCTCCATCTTGCACTGTAGAACTTATTGGAGACTTTATATCTCTCAATCCGGCATTTGCTTGAAATATTAACTTCAACTCCGAACATCTCATATGCTCCATGACGCTCAAAACATTGTTGAAGACCCGTTCTAAGCCGTAAGCATGGCACATCGAACTATAGAGTAGTCATCAGCTTTGTTTCGCCAGACGCTCACAACATCCGTGTTGCTCCTCAGAAGAGTTCGCACCCAGCGTGCTTCTAGGACGTAATTTTCCGGCAGCAATGAGGATAATCTCGTTACGGACCAAATCCGTAATTGCTACCATCATCTTTCAACTTTGCTTTCTCAAGGATCGCATTAAAATTCAATGGAACAACAAAGACGAGCCATATATCTACAACAAACATAGACAAGCAAAATACTATCTGACTAAGTTCATGATAAATTTAAGTTCAATTAATCATATTATTTAAGAACTCCCACTTAGACGACATCTCTAGTCATCTAAGTGATCACGTGATCCAAATCAACTAAACCATAACCGATCATCACGTGAGATGGAGTAGTTTTCAATGGTGCACATCTCTATGTTGATCATATCTACTATATGATTCACGCCGACCTTTCGGTCTCCGTGTTCCGAGGCCATATCTCGCATATGCTAGGCCTGCCAAGTTTAACCCGAGTATTCTGTGGTTGGAAATATGCCCTAGAAGAAATAATAAAAGGATTATTATTATATTGCCTTGTTCATGATAATTGTCTTTATTCATGCTATAATCAGATTATCCGTAAATCGTAATACACGGTGAATACATCGACCATAATATGTCCCTAGTATGCCTCTAGTTGACTAGCTCGTTAATCAATAGATAGTCATGGTTTCTGCTATGGACATTGGATGTCGTTGATAACGGATCACATCATTAGGAGAATGATGTGATGGACAAGACCCAATCCTAAGCATAGCACAAGATCGTAGTTCGCTTGCTAGAGCTTTTCCAATGTCAAGTATCCTTTCCATAGACCATGAGATCGTAACTCCCGGATACCGAGGAGTGCTTTGGTGTACCAAACGCCACAATGTAACCGGGTGACTATAAAGGTGCCCTACATGTATCTCCGAAAGTGTTCGGGTGACACGGATCGAGATCGATTTGTCACTCCGTATGACGGAGAGGTATCTTCGGCCCACTCGTAATGCATCATCATAATGAGCTCAAAGTGACCAAGTGTTTGGTCACGGATCATGCATTACGGTATCACTAAAGTGACTTGCCGTAACGAGACCAACGAGGTATTGGGATACCGACGATCGAAGTCTCGCAAGTAACGCATCGATTGACAAAGGGAATTGTATACGGGTTGTTCAATCTCGACATCGTGGTTCATCCGATGAGATCATAGAGGAGCATGTGGGAGCCAACATGGGTATCCGGATCCCGCTGTTGGTTATTGCCCGAGAGTCGCCTCGGCCATGTCTACGTGTCTCCGAACCCGTAGGGTCTACACACTTAAGGTTCGTGACGCTTAGGGTTGTATGAATATGAGTATGCAGCATACCGAATGTTGTTCGAGTCCCGGATGAGATCCCTGACGCCACGAGGAGTTCCGGAATGGTCCGGAGGTAAAGAATTATATATAGGAAGTGATGTTTCGCCATCGGAAAGTTTCGGTCACTCTGGATTGTCCCGGACCATCTGAAGGGTCCTGGGTCCACCGGTGGGGCCACCCATCCCGAGGGCCCCATGGGCTGAAGTGAGGAGGGAACCAGCCCATAGTGGGCTGGTGCGCCTTGTCCAACCCCCGCGTAGGGTTGAAACCCCAGCGGGGGCGCACCACTTGCCTTGGGCACTCCACCTCGATCCGCCCCTTGGGAGATTGATCTCCTGTGCCGGGCGCCCCTTGGGGGCCTATATAAAGGAGGGCAAGGGAGGGCAGCCTCACCCTGCATTGGCGCCCTCCCTCGCTACACCTCGCCCTCCTCCCGCAGAGCTTGGCGGCCCGCCGAGTTCCAGATCCACCACCACGCCGCCGTGCTGGATCATCATCAACCTCTCCTTCCCTTGATGGATCAAGAAGGAGGAGACGCCATCCGCTCCATACGCGTGTTGAACGCGAGGTGCTGTCCGTCCGCACTGGTCATCGGTGATTTGAATCACGGCAGTAACGACTCCATCATCACCATTCTCTTGAACGCTTCGACGCGATCTACAAGTGGTATGTAGATGCAATCTCTATCCCATGACTTTGCTTAGATGAACTCATAGATGGATCTTGGTGAAACCGAGAAATTTTTAATTTTTGCAACGCTCCCCAATAGTGGCATCATGAGCTAGGTCTATGCGTAGTTCTCTATTGCACGAGTAGAACACAATTTTGTTGTGGGCGAGATCTTGTCAACTTGCTTGCCACCACTAGTCTTTTTCTTGCTTCATCTCGTATTGTGGGATGAAGCTGCCTGCACTCAACCTTACACGACGCTTACGTGAGACCGGTTCCACCGATGCATATGCACTAGTTGGATAAGGTGGCTGGCGGTGTCCGCTCTCCCACTTTAGTTGGAGCGGATTCGATGAAAAGGGTCCTTATGAAGGGTAAATAGAAGTTGACAAAATCACGCCAGGCTTTAACGAGGTAA
>JAHHZJ010008186.1:0-27573 GCA_021437245.1 Aegilops speltoides | reverse complement strand
GCGCCGGGGCCCAGACCTGATTTGTTGCCAATATGGCCTTTATTTCTTCGAAGGTCCGCTGCAAAGATCCGGGCCCATTTGAAGTGTTCAAAAGCTCCTGAGGAGGCGATAAAGGGTAATGCCTTTTTTCCTGTTGGAGATGTAGCGGGCTTAGAGCCGCATGCATCCAAATAATTTTGTATTTGTTTGAGATCTTTGGGGATATCTAACCGCGAGGTGAGCTCGGATCTTATCTGGTCCGCTTCAATTCCTCTACCGTGATACAATGAAGCCAAGAGCTTTCGCGGTTAGTACAATCGAAAAACGGAGCTCGGGTTGAGCTTAATGTCATATGCCCTGAGGTTGTCAATGTGAGCCTCAAATCGCCTACTAGAGTTTCGACGGTTTGGTCTTCACCATCATTGTCTACGATGCTCTAACTGCTTTTGGCCGATCCGGGTTGCTGACATGTTTGAATCATGTACGCGATATGTCATACGCTGCATTTTTGAGCCCGGGGCATTAAAGTGTTGAAGCGTAATGGTCCGTAGTGGAGTAATGAATGCCGCTATGCTTGGTCCGCCTCTCGCCATCTTGATTTGATGGTATCCGAGTATGCGCCAAGGAAGCATAATGAATCGCGTTTCGCGGGTGCATCGATGATTTGATCGATGCGAAGGGGAAAGCATCCTTGGACAAGCCTTTGTTAAGGTCTTTAAAATCCATACACAAAGCGCCGTGATTTGTCCTTTTTGGTACCATTACTGTGTTTGCTAGCCAGTCCGGATGTTTATGTCTCTGATGAATCGCTTCTAAAAGTTTGCCTAGCTCTCTCCCATTGCCCGTCTTTTTGGGTTCGAAAATCGCCAAGAGCTCGTTTGATCCGCTTGAACTTTTAGGATGTTTAGGCTGTTCTCGCCAACCCGCGTGGGATTCTCCGCATATATCCGGGGTGTCATGCAAAGATGTCCCATTTTCTCGAAGGAATTCTTGTAGAAAAGTGCAAGGCTTACATCAGGGTTTAATTGCGCGCTAATGGAGGCCGCCTTTTGTGGGGTCCGCTGGGTGGACTGGAATTCGACTATTTCGTCCATTGGTTTAAAAGAGGTGGACTTGGATCTCTTTATCGAGTATCACATCGTCTCGTTTCACTCATGGAGCGCAGCCAAGAGGAGTTCCTCGCCGCTAGGGCTTCGACAATGCCTCTAGGGCTAAAAGTGCTGCCTTATTTTCGCTTGGAGTGCTAAGTGTCCGATCACCGACAAGAGTGATGATTCCATTGGGCCCGGCATTTTAAGCTTCATGTACCAGAGGGGTATAGCTTGAAAAATTGTGAATGCTTTCGCCTAATAAAGCGTGATATCCGTCAAACAATGGGGCCACTTGAACGTGACCTCTTCGGATCTGTAATTGCCTCGGGCGAAATAACACCACATCCAAGGTAATTTTTCATGTGCATGCTTCCCGATCGGGATTATTCCTCTAAAGGTTGTGCTGCTTTGCTCAATGCGGCTCCAGCCTTTATTTCCATTTTTTGAAGGGTTTCTTCAGAGATGAGGTTTAATCACCGCCGCATCCATGAGTACTCTTGGTAAGACGTAAAGCGCCCACTATTGGACCGAGGACCAATGCGGCTAGTGCTCGGGCTGTTCGGAATTTAGGTTCGCCACGCATTGAAGGTGATAGCCGTGTTGCTCCATGGATTTATTGTTGCTACTTGGTAGACTTCGCGAGGTGCATGGAGTGTTCAAGCTTCGCATATTATTTGATGCGTAAAGTCTCAAGATCCACAATTGTGACCGGGTACTATTGGGCTGGTTCTTCTGGGGCTAGAGCTCTTTCGCCACTTTTTGGCCACCGTCCGAGTATCCAAACATGCTCAAGGCTATGAGTTGGATGTGCCTCTCAAGACTATGGATTTTACAGGTCCGCCGAGCCATCCCTCCAAAGACGGTTCCATGCCCTTTAGGGGTTTTTTGCTTTTTGCTTTTTATCCCAGGTGCCCGAGCATGATGCACCTTTTATTTCGGACTAGGGTTGTGTTCGAGCTGGATTGTCCCAAAACTTGGTTTTCCGGTTTTCCGTGCACCTTCTATCGCACGCATTTATACTATAGACGCCTGTGTCTGGCGGTGCGTAATTTCAATGACGCCTTATGCATGCTCATGATTCCTTGTCCGTGCAACTATTGCAGAAAAATTGAGATTACGCTTTTCCTCACGGGTAGTCCTCTTATCCTCGCCCATAACTGTGGAGGAATCGCCCAAGAATGATGTATTGTTTCAGCGGCTCTTGCCGGATTTGAGATAGATTGCCCGTGGTAGGGTGGGCGGTGGAATTAAATTTGGAACCCCCGCCTAACTGAGGCTCTGGCGTCAAAAGTTTCCGAATTTGGAAGCTTAGATTAACGGATGTTGCCCAATGAATCCAACCTTGCTGACCGGATTTTAGGTTCAAGTACTTGATTGACGATTGTCCCCTCCGCGGAATCCGCATGGAGGACTCGTGAATCGGACATAACCGTCTTTATTATAGAAGTTAAGAGTCGCCGCTTATTCCTCTACCACAAAGAACGGGTGGGTAGCTCGGGAGACTTTGATCTCTCTCGACCGGTTTTAAGCCCAATCTGATCAGAGTCTATAGCGACTCCTGTGGCGGGCGATGCGATCCAAGAGCTCATGATTTTGAGGAGAGCTCCATTGATCTAGCTGCTCTACGAGTTCCGAGTTGATGTGAAGATCTCTTTGATGACCCGAGAGGCTACTTTCAGTGCGCGGTCAACAAAGTGCGGTCATAAGAAACCACTCCACGGATAGTTTGCCGGTGGCCAAATTTCGCAATGGTACCGTTTTTAAAGACGGAAGAGGCATCCTTCCCGGACAAGGACGCAAGACATTGTAGGAACTCTCAATGAAAAAGCGCCAATGTCGGTGTCAAACCGCGGATCTCGTGTAGGGGGTCCTAACCCATGCTCAGGGCGGATGGTAACAGGAGACTAGGGACACGATAGCTTTTACCTGTGTTCCGCCTCCTCTCGATGGAGGTAAAACCCTACTCCGCTGATTGATATTGATGATATGGGTAGTACAAGAGTGAATCTACCACTTAAGATCAAGGAGGCTAAACCCCAGAAGCTAGTCTATGGTATGATTAAGTAATTGGTCTATGTGGATTCAAAACCTCCTGCTTATATAGGCACCGGAGAGGGCTAGGGTTACACAGTAGTCAGGTTACAATGGTAGGAGATCAACATATCCAGAGCAAGCTTGCCTTCCACGCCAAGGAAAGTCCCATCCGACACGGACAAAGTCTTCAATCTTATCTTCATAGTGTTCGAGTCCATAACGATGAGAGGTCGCTATCCGGTGACCCCTAGTCCGCCAGACTGATGACACCTTAGGCAAGCCACACAAGGGCCCCATATGACATATACATGAAAAATGTGGTAAGATTCCTTTAGGCTTGCCAACTTGTGGCTCTCTATTTTGAAAAACTAATGGATGTTTGGTTCTAGGCCCAGCATTGCACACACTTGCCACACATTTTTGCCAAGCTTGCCTAAAGTTAGTTCATCAAAATGAGAGCCTACAAGTTGGCAAGCCTAAGGGAATTTTGCCAGCATTTTTATGTGTGTATGTGGGGCCCAAGTGTGGCTTGGTCAAGATGTGGCTTGAACTAAACACTCACCCAAGTTGGTCAAACTTGCTCAATCCTTAGGTGTGGCACCCTTGGCAAAGTTAGTCACAAACCAAACATGTTCCTATCAACTTCGCTTCAAGCTTTTGCGTGTAAAAAGTTAGGAATGAATTAAGTTCAACCATGGAGTCTTCTAGATTATACATGTGGCAGAATCTGGTGGATGATATCCAACGGCTTAGTGTGCTTGGATTTGCCATCTTTAACTGGCCGGATTGGCTTCATCCAATCCACCAACTTTCAAAGTTTTCACACACTATATAGGGGTATAGATATAGATGTGCCGTCCATTGCAATGGATCCAAAGTATATCTATTTAGTGGAGTGCAATTTAAACCCATTATCTAATTATTTTTCTCTAACCTTCAGTAGCCTACGCAACCAAGCTACATAAGCTTCACATGGGTGCCCCTTGTCGGTGTCAAAACTCATAGATCTCAGTAGGGGTCCCGATCTCAAGCGCCTTAGGTCTCATGGTAATGTGGAAGCAAGGGACACAATGTTTACCTGTGTTCTGCCCTCTCGATGGAGGTAAAACCCTTACTTCTTCGCTTGATTGATATTGATGATATGAGTTAGTACAAGAGTAGATCTACCACTAGATCGTAGAGGCTAAAACCTCCAGAAGCTAGCCTAAGGATGGTTATGATTGTGATCGTGATCGGCCTTCTATGATTCAACCTCTCCTATTATATAGGCTGACCCCGAGAGAAGCAGCTAGGGTTTATATGGAGTTGGTTAGGCAAGGAAGGAAATACAATATCTGATCGCCAAGCTTGTCTTCATGTAGTGGAGAGTCCCATCCGGACACGGACTAGAGTCTTGTTTCTTGTATCTTCACCGCAACAAATCTGCCATAAAGTATATAGTCCTACCGTCCGGATACCTCTAATCCAGAATTTCTCAAGAGCTCTTCTAACTCCGTGCTTCAATGATGATGAGTCCGACATGCATTTGTTCTCAAAGATTGCAAGGCTTTTGAAAGTGCAACTAATCCCTGTGGTTTTGGTAATTAATAACAACATATATATCATTGAACTAATCATTTCTTGAGAATATTTCAGAAAGTTCAAGGATATGGGTATGGCAATGACCGATGATGTGGACCCTCAAAATGCTAAGGAAAACATTGGCAAAAGCTCAAGACTCCATTTTTGGTTTAGTGATCCAAGATCACATTGAGTCCATAGGAAAGCCAATACTATTAAAAGGGGTGAGGTTATGATGATGATCCGTTGCTCTAAAGTGCTTAGTGATTTATCTCTCAAACAATCAGCAATCTTTCATTCCAACATAAACTCATAAGTAATCTCGGTCCCACCGATTCCAAACTCACCACACCGAGATGAACCACCTCACCATATAGCCAAACCCTAAGAATCTCGGATTTTCCGATTCCAAACTCGGTCATTCCAAATTGGTGTTGCTAAGCTTCAGAACCTTCAGACTCAAATCGGTGTCACCGAGATGAGAAAGTCGGTCCCACCGAGATTGGCAAACCCTAGACTTTGGAAGAATCGGTCTAACCGAGATTGTATTTTCGTCCCACTAAATCCCAACGCTCACAAGATTTGAACTTTGGTCCCACCGAGTTGTCAACTTCGGTCCGACCGAGATTGGTCAAATGTGTGTAACGGTTGGATTTTGTGGAGGCTATAAATACCCCTCCACCTCCTCTTCATTCGTGGAGAGAGCCATCGAAAGAACTACCACTCCTACCTTACATTTCGAGAAGAAAACTACCTACCCTTGTGTTGAGATCAAGTTGCTCCACTCCCACCATATGAAACTTGATTTCTAGTCTTCCAAGTTGCTTTCCACTCAATCCTTCCTCTTCCACCACAGCCAAATCAGGAGGAGAGTTGAGTGTTGGGGAGATTATCATTTGAAGCACAAGAGCAAGGAGTTCATCATCACCAACCCCATCTATTACCTTTTGGAGGGTGGTGCCTCCTAGATTGGTTAGGTGTCGCTTGGGAGCCTCCACATGATGTGGAGTTGAACCAAGGAGTTTGTAAGGGCAAGGAGATCGCTTACTGTGAAGATCTACCCCAGTAAGGCTAGTCCTCCGTGGGCGAAGCCATGATGGCATAGACAAGGTTGCTTCTTCGTGGACCCTTCAGGGTGGAGCCTCCGTGACTCAAGGCAGTTGCCACCTCCGTGGGTTGAAGTCTCCATCAACGTGATTGACGATAGCACCACCTATCGGAACCACGAGAAAAATCTCCGTGGTTCCATTATGCGCTTGCTCTTCTCCTCCTCTCATTTACTATACGTGCAATTTACTTTCCGCTGCCATAACTCTAGAATTGCATGTAGGGTGATACTTGACTTGGTTATCATTGTGAACTTGCTAAGAAACTACTCCAATCAAAAGGCAAAATTTTAAGTTGTCAAGTAGTCTAATCACCCCTCTAGACATACTTCCGATCCTACAAGTGGTATCGAGCTTGGTCTCCATTGATTGGTTTCATTGCATTGACTCCATAAGCTTGGTTTCACAACCTAGGAGAGTATGGCCCTAGTGAGGGTAATTTCAGAGAGGTCCTTACTTTGATGGTTCAAACTTTGCTAGTTGGAAGCATAAAATGAAAATGCATATTCTTGACATAACCCCGCCATGGGGCATTATTTGTGTTGGCTTGCAAGGTGAGTTCTTCAAGAAGGAAAAGTTCCGGATCGCGGGTTACCGCAGATGAGTTATGGATGTTACGTAACAATGCTCAAGCTTGTGACATTCTCTTCAATGCTTTGTGTCCCGAGGAGTTCAACAAGATCAGCCGCCTTGAGAATGCAAAAGAGATTTGGGATACTTTGGTCGAAATGCACGAAGGTACCGAGTCCGTGAAGGAATCAAAGCTAGATGTTCTTCAAGGTCACTTTGACAAGTTCAAGATGAAGGAAGGTGAAGGAGTCGCTGAAATGTACTCTAGGCTTGCTCTCATCACCAATGAGATGGCAGGCTTAGGAAGCTAAGAAATGACCGATCGATTCATCATCAAGAAGATTCTCGAGCTTTGATGGAAAGTATGACACCGTGCACTTTGATCCAAATGATGCCAAACTACAAAGATCTCAAGCCACCAAGTCATTGGAAGGATTGTTGCTCATGAGATGACACTTAAAGATAAGGAAGAGCTTCACAACAAGTCAAGTGGTGCTTATAAAGCTGCAGCTTGAAGCTCCCACATCCTCAAGTGACAAGCTAGTTTCCAATGAAGAGATAAGCCTAATGGTGAAGAACTTCAACAAATTCTACAAGAGTAGAAGCAAGGAAAGAAGCTCAAAGTCTAGATCATATGATGAAAGAGATCTTCTAGTCGGATCGAATCGCATAATTGTGGAAGACCCGACACTACTCAAATGAGTGTTCGACTCCCACAAGAGAAGAGAAGAATTCCAAGAAGAAGAAGCTCAAGAGAAGAGTCGCTCGAAAAGAGAGAAGGAGTAGAGATGATCGTTATGAACGAAGATCCTCTCGAGAAGCAAGGATTCGGAAGGAAAGACAAGTCATCAAGGAGCTACACAAGAAGAAAACATCAAGCTCATGTTGGTGAATGGGTTTCCGCCCGACCGACAATCACTCCGAAAGAAGCTATCACTCCAACTCCTAATACAACAAGATGAAGGTGTTGCGGTCTTGCTTCTCGTGATCCTCCAACTCCAACTCCTATGACATATTTGATTCACCAAATGAGGGAATTGGAAGATGCTTCATGGCAAAGGCCCCAAGGTATCACATCCTGAGTTTATTGACTTTGATAGTGATGAGGATGACTTGCTTGGTGAAGATGAGCTTTACATGATAAATCTAGTGAGCTTAGTAATGATGAACATGCTAGTAGTCTTTATAGTCGAGAAGAGTCGAATGACAATGCTATGAAGGAGATTGAGCGCCTAACTAAAGAACTAAACACTCTTAAGTTAGCTCATGAAACAACTCAAGAAGATCATAGAGAGCTCCTAAGATCTCATGAGAAGCTACGCTCGAGAAGCTCAATCTAGAGCAAGAACATGAGTTTCTAAAAGCTATCAATGACGATCTTCAAAGAAGAGTTCTTCATATCTTGCCAAACGACTTCTCTTGTCTAATTTCTTGCCACCTATCAAAACTAAGCATGACAAGCATAAGAAAATTCTTCATCTAGTAGTAACAATAATCATGCTAAATCAAATGTTGTTACTTCTAGTAATTCTCTTGATTCCACTAACAATGTTTCAAGCCAAGTTTCACTTGAGCAAGAAAATAGTCTATTGAAAGGGATTATAGAGAAAGGTGTCTACAAGAGTCTTGCCGAAGCAAGAGCTTTGAGGAAATTGTTCGCAAACAAGGAAGACACCGAAGAATCAAGGAATTGGTTTTGAGCGAAAGTTCAACGCCGAGGGTGTTGAATGGGAAGAAGGTCAATATCCCACTCCAAAGTTTGTCTCTCAAGAGGAGAAGTATGATCCTACTTCTTCCAATGAGGAACAAGCTCAAGATGACCTTCCACCACAAGACCACAAGCTAAAAGGCAAGGACAAGCTTCAAGAGGAGATTGATGCATTCATTGAAGCACCCAAGGCCATGGTCAAGGGTTCCCAAGGCAACTTCAAGTTCTACTTCAACAAGCTCAACTACTACCCCAAGGATTCCCATCAAGATGATGTGGATCCCAAGAAGAAGAACTAGAGAGTTCTTGAGGGTGACTCCGCCAATATACTTCACTCATATTCATTTTGGCAAGGACTTGTGCAATCAACTTCCACATCTTGCACTAGTTCATGGAGTCACAAACCCTCATGTTGGTAAGTCAAGGGACAAGGTAATCATTGCTTTCATGGACATCATCTATTGTGAACTTCAATCTATGTCCATGGATATTCTTGTTTGTTCCTTGTGGGACTAACCCATGTAGGTATTGAAAGTGCCCAATCCAAAGGATTGCTCCCAACTCTTGATGATCTTCATCAACATTGAGCATCCACATCTTCAACATCTACATGAAGTCTTCAACGACAACCCAAGGTTAGTTTGACCTTTAAAAGGGTTCTCACATCAAGGGGAGCTTTGTTCTAAAGAAATGAGCTAAAGCATCTTCTAATGATGTGAACACATTAATGCTTTATGGAAAAGTGGTAACCCCACTTGTGCTTAAACGATGAGTATGACCTATGATCAAATGTTCTCATTTGACTCCTAAGTCAATATACTCATATATAGATGACCTAGTCATCGCCAAATTGTGTGCTAGCTGTTAGTGTTTTGTTTGTGCATGTTTGACACATATTTCATTTGCTATCTTATTGTGTGAGCATGTTGGATGCATGATTTTATCCATTCGAGGACATCCATTTGTTGCTTTGGTCTTTTGGATATTTTCTTTTCGACCAAATGGATGGACAAGAATGCCTAAGTTCCTCCCCTAGCTATCTATGCTTTCTTGTCTCAAACTCTATTCATGCTTATATCACAAACTTTGAACAAGACTTTTTCTGATGCACCGAGTGAGGAGCACCTGAGCCACCGATCCGTCAAAAGCCTAACTTCCAAAACCTTCTAAGTACTTTCGGTCAAACCGATATACTCAAATCGGATGACCAAATCACTTGATTGATCTAGGTTTTCACCTCGTGAAACCGAAGTTTCAAATTTCGGGCGTGATCAAGTGTGTAATCGCACGCAGCTAACTATCTCGTCCCACCGAAGTTTTCAAACTCGTCCCACCGACACCGAAGGGTATATATACCGAGGACGAGCGCGTTGATTACTTCTTCAAACGCTTCGCCTCAAACCCTTAGCCGCCGCCTTTGGTCTCCGGATCGCCTCCGCCGCCAGCTCAGGCGCTCGCCGGGTCTCCATCGCCGCCAACGGACTTTCTTCACGCACTGCCGCCAGAGTGAAGCTCCACCACATTGGGTGAGTTTCATCCTCTCGTGTTCCAATCGCTGATTCTATGCACGATAGGCGCTGCCATGTTTTTGCCAAGATTGAGATCTCCCTATCCAGCCGCTTAGGTCATAGAACAAATTTCGAGTGAAAATTTTAGGTTAGGTTTCCGCCAAACACATCTCTTGTGACCGATTCTGCATTTTCGGATCGACCGATTTGCCTTCCGCCACAGACCGCACTTTTCGTGAAACCGAAGTTGCAAATCGGTAAGACCGAAGTGAAGATTTAGTGAAACCCTAGTAGTCTCGGCTAGACTGAAACCCATTTCGTCCAACCGAAAGTGGTGTATGTGGTCTGTTTAGACACTTCGGTTTCAATCAATTGATAGACTCGGCCGACCGACATGTATTCTGTGAAAACCTAAAACTAAAGTTTGAACTCATTCTTTTGCAAAATCCTCCGTAGCTTTGTGATAACTCTTCTATTCTGCCTATACCTATTCTATTCACAGTTGTCGTCATGTCTCAAGGAAGTGACAATGTAACAGGTCCGAGATGCCATTGAGATTCCAGAGGCAGCTACAAGTCCAGAGGCAAGCAGTTTTTCAGATGATGGAGAGAGAAGCACTCCAAGTGGATCTGCCTGCACTGCCACTGTGGCTGTGGAGGAAGAGAAATTCAGATGAGGAAGATTCAGATTTCATTGTCGATGAGGAGATAACTTCAAAGCCTAAAAGGCAAGTGGTTTCAAGGGATATCAAGGGCAACAACAAAGAAAGGCACAAGCAAGGTGAAGAAATCCTCTGCAGAGAAGCTCAAGATGGAAGAAACCTCCAAAGAAGATCAAGAAGACTTCCAAGAGGAAGAGGAAAGTTCATGAAGAGATCATGATGATGATGATTCGATGAGGAAGCACCTCAGCCTCCTCGTATGTAAGTTGATGGGTGATGCCATCAGCAGGAGCACCTCCAAAAGCTAAGCTTCTTCAGCCCAAAGAAAGGCAGCCCAAGCCAAACCAGCTGCCAAGCCCAAGAAGACTGTGGAGGAACATACCGCTTCAGAAAAGAAGAAGGACAATGTGCCACCGCAGAATCGATGATGAGGCTCATGTTTTGCTCAAGCTCGCATGTAAACCGCTAGCTCATAATGAAGCTCATCCTCGAGCTGAAAATATGAAGGAGAGAAAGGACAAAGGTCTCAAAGCTATGGAGGCAAACAGATCCATATGCCACCAGGAGAAGAACAAAGAAGCTGACCCAAGATTCCACACTAGAGAGCAACAAGACTTTTATGAGACAAAGGTCATGGACAAGAAGCCAATTGTTGTTTACACAGATACGCTGATCGGGAATACATCGATAGTGAAGAGCACAGAGACTACTTCCCACATGTGCATGAAAGCTTCACCGCTAGGGATTGCAGAGTTCGTTGGTCGAAATTGACCGCTCGAACGATGAGATGATCATGCGCTTCTATGCCACCGCACACTTCTATCCAGATGGCGTGATTGTATGGATGATGTAGGCGTAGATTCCATTCTACCGTTGAAGAATGGAGAGCATTGCTGAATGCACCTGCTTCAAGGAAGATGATATTGATGTCTATGGCATTCAAGAAGAATCACGAGTCAATGAAGAACATGTATAATGAGGTAGATGAGAAGGATGTAGAGATATGGAAGCTTGGATCACTTACTATCTTCAAAGTGTGTCTCCCAACCACCAACACCATTCTCGAGGCATACTTTGATGCCTAAGTCAGGGACCACCGCATGATAAGAGGGTACTCTATCAACATGCTGCACATTCTAGATCAAGACACCTTTAAGGTGATGGACCTGATAGTTGAGACTATCAAGAGGACAAGAAACACTGTAAGAGGTCGTGGGTTTGCTCCATATTCAGATGCTCATCAATGCCAAGTTTGGCACTGACACCTACCGTTGGATAGACCCCACTTGCCATCGCAGCTCTAACATGAGGACAACGAGGTTGTGATGACCGAGAATGCTCCCACATCCAGAGAAGGACATGCTAAGTCCGGTCGCCAAACAAGCTAAAGCCGAGAAGGAAGCAGCAAGAAGCCCAAGAGCGCCAGCAGTAACAACTTGAAGCCACTCAGAGAATTGAGCTACGCCTGCCAAAGATAGTGCAATCTCAGAGAGCCTTGAGAGGATCGCTGAGGATAAGTTCCATGCTCGACGCTGTCGATCAAGTGCAGTCACCGCCAACAAGCTTGATGCGATATCGAGGAAGCTAAGAGGAGAAGGCAGAACTCATGAAGGAGATGGAAGGTGACATGGTCCAGATGACTATGAGCAGCCCGCCAAAGGCCCACAAAGCCCAGATCACCGCTATTCCAAAGGTCGATCCTGTATACTACATCAAGACCTCCTACAGCTCCACTGGCCCAAAGACCACCCAGATCCACTCCTCCAGCTCCACAGACTTCAACAGAAGTTTTTCGCAGATGCAGCTATCTCCACTCCATCGACGCAGCATGTGAGCCGCCAACAGAGTCCCGAGGACGATTAGCTCTATACCTTCAACTTTTTGGTAACTTGTTGCCAAAGGGGAGAAATTGTATAGATCATAGGACTTCGAGAGAGAGAGTGCCTGCTTTTGCTCTTTCGCTTATGGTTTTCCTTGAGATACTTTTTGAGTTCTTTGAGATACTTCGTGTTTGATACTACGCTTGTTTCTATCTTGATGAGTGCTTGATCATACTATGCTTAATGTGTGCTTGATGTTTATCATATTCCATTCATATCTTGTATGATCATTTACTCATGTCTTGGTGATTGGGTGCATGTTATTCATTCTTATCATTTTGTGCGCCCACCAAGATGTATGTGACATGGAAGAGTAACCCATGATCCTAATCGATTGGCATTTGCATTCAAACGCAAATCTTAAATAATGCACAAATTTAGGGGAGCTCTTGCTTATCACATACTTCTCAAAGCTTATTTATGTTATTCATTGATTATATCATTTGTCGGTTTTGATCTATATGTTGTCATCAATTACCAAAAAGGGGAGATTGAAAGTGCAACTAATCCCCGTGTGGTTTTGGTAATTAATAACAACATATATATCATTGAACTAATCATTTCTTGAGAATATTTCAAAAGTTCAAAGATATGGGTATGGCAATGACCGATGATGTGGACCCTCAAAATGCTAAGGAAAACATTGGCAAAAGCTCAAGACTCCATTTTGGTTTAGTGATCCAAGATCACATTGAGTCCATAGGAAAGCCAATACTATTAAAAGGGGTGAGGTTATGATGATGATCCGTTGCTCTAAGGTGCTTAGTGATTTATCTCTCAAACAATCAGCAATCTTTCATTCCAACATAAACTCATAAGTAATCTCGGTCCCACCGATTCCAAACTCACCACACCGAGATGAACCACCTCACCATATAGCCAAACCCTAAGAATCTCGGATTTTCCGATTCCAAACTCGTCATTCCAAATTGGTGTTGCAAGCTTCAGAATCCTTCAGACTCAAATCGGTGTCACCGAGATGAGAAAGTCGGTCCCACCGAGATTGGCAAACCCTAGACTTTGGAAGAATCGGTCTAACCGAGATTGTATTTTCGTCCCACTGAAAATCCCAACGCTCACAAGATTTGAACTTTCGTCCCGACCGAGTTGTCAACTTCGGTCCGACCGAGATTGCTCAAATGTGTGTAACGGTTGGATTTTGTGGAGGCTATAAATACCCCTCCACCTCCTCTTCATTCGTGGAGAGAGCCATCGAAAGAACTACCACTCCTACCTTACATTTCTCGAGAAGAAAACTACCTACCCTTGTGTTGAGATCTGTTGCTCCACTCCCACCATATGAAACTTGATTTCTAGTCTTCCAAGTTGCTTTCCACTCAATCCCTTCCTCCACCACAGCCAAATCAAGAGGAGAGTTGAGTGTTGGGGAGATTATCATTTGAAGCACAAGAGCAAGGAGTTCATCATCACCAACCCCATCTATTACCTTTTGGAGGGTGGTGCCTCCTAGATTGGTTAGGTGTCGCTGGGAGCCTCCACATGATGTGGAGTTGAACCAAGGAGTTTGTAAGGGCAAGGAGATCGCTTACTTCGTGAAGATCTACCCCAGTAAGGCTAGTCCTCCGTGGGCGAAGCCATGATGGCATAGACAAGGTTGCTTCTTCGTGGACCCTTCGTGGGTGGAGCCTCCGTGGACTCACAAGAGCTGCTACCTCCGTGGGTTGAAGTCTCCATCAACGTGATTGACGATAGCATCTACCTATCGGAACCACGAGAAAAATCTCCGTGTTCCATTATGCGCTTGCTCTTCTCCTCCTCTCATTTACTATAATGCAATTTACTTTCCGCTGCCATAACTCTAGAATTGCATGTAGGGTGATACTTGACTTGGTTATCATTGTGAACTTGCTAAGAAACTACTCCAATCAAAAGGCAAAATTTTAAGTTGTCAAGTAGTCTAATCACCCCCTCTAGACATACTTCCCGATCCTACACCCGAGCCCAATTTGAGTTCAATCCAGAGGGTCCAAGGACTATTAAGCACTTCTTCTACCCGAAGCTCAAGGATGTGAAAATTATTCTTCTTCGTATCTACAAGTAAAGTGTCCGGCAAAGACCGAGGATGCCTAAGCTGCAATCGCCTAGATACCCAAGTAAGTAACCTTGAAACCGGGGGAATATCATTTATATTTGTCATAGTCATTATTCTGAAAACTCCTCTCAGGTCAGAAAGGCTCAGCAAGGCGGAGAGAATCAGTGTCCGCGCCACTTCAAGGCTCACTTAGTTCAACCCTTGCCAAGATGCTTGGCTGGGTGCTCTACCAAAATGCCCTCAAGGAAAGACGTAGGGAAGAACAGAGAAACCGAACTTCACACATCACAAGATCCATACTCAGGGGGAATTGCTACCTCCCAGAAAGGAGGATAGTCAAGGGGAGTCTAAAGCCTCCCCACGCTGGGAAGAAGAGGCCGCCTCCAAGACTTGAGATGGAGGTGCCTGCTGGGAAGAAAGGCCACTGTGGGGGCCCTGCCTTAAGGGCTGCCCTCATGCCATGCCCGCCAATGGGCCAGCCCTCCACCGAGCTGCTGTAAGCCACCAGAACTCAAAGGTACTACTTTTCTCCCAGTACACCAACCAGGATCCATTCTTTGCAGTCCGGCTAGCGCTCTTTTCCTCAACAGAAGTTTGTCTTCGGGATCTTCCTCCTGAGATGATGGAGAGTGAGACCCCACCAGCCTCTGTAAGTTCATCTAGTGCCTCTTAGTGATTTTGGTGTATTGAAGACTTATAGGTTAAGTAACCGATGCGCTTATGAGTGTACATACAGTCTATAAGTCTATGAGGAGTTTGATATTTACAGAGAAAGTCTAATTTCTAAAAATGAAGTTCTTCGATCAAGACTTTGATATTCTCAAGACTTTCCAAGACTTTGAAAGTGAAGAAATTGGTGTGACCTTTAAGACTTGATATTCATTCGAGGAATATGAAGCGTGAAGACTTTTGTTTTTGTAGTTTCATTTTCTTCTTGAGTCGAGGGAACACCCCAGATCTGTTAAAGGGGGTCGAGGAAATACTCAGGAAAATTTCCATGTGATGCCTCAACTCAAAATTCTACACCTACCAATCCCTTCGAAAGTGAAGCCATGGAAACTCATACATACCAATCAATTTCTTTCAAAGGATGTAGACGCAGCTTCTTCCCGTCAATCGAGGACTTTGCTCTAATCGAGGAGTTAGGAATTCGCCATAATAATTGCCTACACAAAGGAGGAACATGATAGTCTCTGAGGAATTTGAGAGTAAAATTCTCCGATCAGGCACGTATGGCAAGGCTACCTGTCCAAAATATCTTATCCACCTAACGGTCATATCATTGAAGGGAATTTATGTCTTATCATGCTCAAGTTGCTCCTTTAGGCTATAAATAGCCCCCTCTACAACCACTAATTGGTTGGCTGTCTGAGAGAACTTGACACTTGTCATCCGAGAGCAACCCATCCTCCGAGGACTTTGAGCGAAAATCATCAAGTGAGGAAATCCCAAAACAAAACCCCCATTAAACCCAAAGTGATTGAGCATCATCAAGAAATTGATCAAGCGTGGATCCGACGCTTGTTACCTTTTGAAGATCAGGCTTCTTCTAGACGGTTAGGCGCCAAGGTCTAGAGCATCCAAGAGGAATTGTGGATCGCCGAAAGACTAAGTCTCAGGAAGGTTTGAAGTCACCAAGACTTACCATGAGTGATTGGACGAGGCCTGCATGTGGTCATAGTTCAAGGAGAATACGGTGAGGACCTGGTGTCCAGAAGTGTGGCTCAGAGATCGGGTGTCCGGACTGTGTGTCCTCGAAGTTTAAATACTCACCGCCCAACTGGTATCGCATAACCGAGACAAAGCAGCTTGGAATCTAGTTTATCAAATCATTGTCTTCACCAACTAACCGGTTCTATCTCCTCAACTCTTTCATTACCTCATTATTGTGCGTGTGTTGTTCATATCCGTGTTTTGAAGACTTTACCCAAGACTTTCACAAATTCCTCGCTCAATTCTCGCTCTAATCGAGACCACCGCCTCCTCCACCAAAGTCCTCGCAGTCCTCCAAGTCCTCAACTCCCTGTGCATCCGCCACATGTCAAAGGACCTCAGGTTTTCAATTGCTTCGTGTCTCACCAAGTTCCTCACCAGCACTAATGTCCCTCATCAGCCCCACTCGCTGCAGACAAAAGCAACAGTTGGACGCGGTCCTCGCCAAGTCCAAGAAAGAAAGTTGCTTCAAGTGCCCTCCGATGACGAAGCTTCCATGAAGAACTTGCGTAAATCATCGAGACAGATATAAGCAAAGGCCGCTAGAGCCAAAGGAACATATGTGCCTCTCGCTCGATCCAAGAAGATCCTCACTACATCGATTTGTGGCATAAGGATCCAAACACTCAAAGGTTCGATCCGCTTCTCACTCCCTCGTCAAAGTCATATGCTAACCCATTTCATCGCTCAAGAGAAATGGAAGTTTGAAAAGGCTCGTGAGATAAAGAGAGCACAAGCTAGAAAGGAGAAGCTTCAAGAAGAACGCTGTCGACTATCACCAAGAACTTCAAGGCTCAATTCGAGATCCAAGCCTCAAAGAAAGACTTCTATGCATACTAAAGCTGATTGGCAAGGAGCCAAAGTGAGATTCGCCAATTTGACGAAGAAAATGACAAATCTGCAGCCCCATCGCAACAAGCAAATCCTCGTCAAGCAGACTCTACTCAGCCTCGCCGAAGAACATGCTAGCATCGCTGATGACTTTCAGCTACCCGATGAGAATACAAGTTCCGTGGTCGATGACTCCATTCCAGCCGAAAGAAATTCCTGTGGCATCCACTAGTGGTGCCTAAAGAAATCGAAGAGATCAGGCAACCGCACTGCTGCCATCAAGAAAATGAACCACAGCCCTCGCCTCCTCCCGCCGCCTAACACCAACTCCAATTCTTCCTTCTGCCTATGAAGTGAAGAAGACCAAGGCTGCAGAGCGAGCTACAGTGAAGAAAAGGAAGGCATCAGCTGTGTCAAATTCTTCGGCCACGAAGAAAATGAAGCCAATGACCAGCTCGCTTGAAAATCCTATTGATGTCGCTCCATTTCCTCCATGTCATCTAAGGAAATTGTTCCTTATGGAGAAGACTACAAGATCCCAAGCGGATCTCGATGAAGAAAATCATTCTGCTACCTCGTAACAGTTTGATGAAGAAATTGAAGTGGAAACATTCCTTCAACGCCAATGCTTCTCACCTATGCCTCGCCTACACCGAAGAGGCTGGTGTTGAGGAAATTGAAAAGAAGACTAAGATGTGGATATTGGATGCACTACACCAAGGATGAACGATGACTTTTGGGAAAGTCAAGATCCCAATACTCCTCTTCACTCCTATTAAACAAATTCCTCATCCCTGGCCACAACCGATCAAATGGGCTCAAGAAACTCATCCCACATCGCCTGCTCATGAAGAGATTCCAGCCGCTAGTGCAAGAACTCGCCGTGATCCCTAAATGCATAAGAAGAGGAACCAGACATTCCTCAAATCAAGCACCGAGATCGTGGATTCCCGAGGTTGTGCCGCAAATCATCGACACCTCCGCCCAAACCAAGAATCCGCTTCAGCAAGCAAAAATTCAAGGTCAAGACTTCTTTTGTGAGCATGTGTTCTTCATCGACATAATCCATATGACTCGCCGCATATGAAAAGACGCTCGCCTGCTACTCAAAGCCAACTTCTATTCCTCGGTTTTGACAAGGACAAAATCTTCGATCATGAGCACATTCCTCATGTGGATATGGAATCTTCCGCTTCGAGCCAAGATTCGAAGTTATTCATGATGCAGACTCACTCAATTTCTCAGACCGAGCATCTGTGGATTGGAATGAAGAACTCATTCTTCGCTTCTATGCCACTTTGCATATCACCGAGATGCTAAAGATGTCAATTCATGGGTGCTGGATTGATGACCGAAACACTCACTATAAGGCACCAAGAATCGAATTGCTTCGGTCCTTCCTCTTGATCCTCCCCATGACAAGGCACGATGCATCTACAATGACCGCGAATTGACAGATCATTACATGCAAGTGCTCATGAAGCCTTTGAAGCTGTAGCAGGCCCTCGAACCAAATTCCTCGCCAAGGAATTGATGTATGTGCCTCTGATCGCTCTATCGAATCCTCGACGTAAGACAATGAGTCCTATCAAAGGCCATGACTCAAATGATGAAGATGTCGCTGGCATCATGAAGAACATGCTTTTTAACATCATTCATGCGCTCCTGGCCAACTTCCATGATTTCTTCATGAGGACTCGCTAATGTTGCAATGTCACCTTTTGAGTCAAGCCCTATGCGCCTTTGGATTATGAGATTCATAAGGGCAAGATCTTCACCAATTACAAGGTCGACACTCAACCATGGTAGCTACTTCCGCCCATTGAAGTCCTCTGTTTACCGTGTTCATCATCCGATGATAAGGGCAAGGCAGCCGCCAGATCGATGAAGGCACTCATCCATTGATGGTCAATTCCTTCGCTACATCTTACTCCACCAATGACGATTCTCGCAACACATGACACCGCCAAGAAATACATCAGCAAAAAGCCTCAAGCAATAAATACCTATGGTGATGATCGACCGTGAGTTACCTCGCCTTCATCGTAAGGTTGATCACAATCACAAATGGCTGAAACGCCAATTTGCTGCAATTCTTCACAACATGACCTCAACCCATAATGCAAGGAAGAAAATCAGATCACCTTCATGAAACCCTCAATCGCACTCGGCCGTTTCACTCATGTATATTCCATGGAAGAACCTCAAGACTATGGGTCTCTGTGAAGCATTTGACCGGGTCTGCACTCACCTCCAAGAAATTCAAGAGAGTCAAAGTTCCCGATCCGTGGCTGCTCTTCTTATTCTTCATCGCGGAAACTGGCGAACATGAAGATTTGACGACATCAGGCAGGCCCTACTTCAACAAACAACTCCCCGACAACGCCAAGGCCTCCATCGACTTGAAAATCTTCAGGATGTTGGTCCTCGCCGATCCTTTTGGTCATTTGATGACAAAGGGGAGAAATCTGAGTTAGTCTTCTGCCGGTTTATATTATGGGTATTTTGCTAAGTTACAACTCTCGCTCTTCCAAACTTTTATTGATCGAGTTGTAATCTTATATCCGATGGTGCCTTGATACTCTTGGTCGTGCTCGATGCTTTTGATGCATTGAGCTCTAATACTTTTAATGTGCTATTCTCGCATGCTTATTCCTCAATATTATTGCACGATATTTCATCATGCATTTCAAATTCTTCATATTATATATCAAATGCGGTATGAATTACAAGATATAGGGGAGATCTCCATGATTCAATTCTTCAAATGTGCATTGCCTCAAAAGCAAATTCCTCACTATGCACACATTCGTGGGGAGTTCTTCTATATCTTGCAATCAAATTCCTCAATATTAGTATTTACACTTCATATGTTTATCCTCATTGAAAACTTAACTTATGTTGTCATCAATCACCAAAAGGGGAGATTGTAAGTGCATCTAGTGCCCCTTAGTGATTTTGGTGTATTGAAGACTTATAGGTTAAGTAACATGATGCGCTTGTGAGTGTACACATGTCTATAAGTCTATGAGGAGTTTGATATTTACAGAGAAAGTCTAATTTCAAAAATGAAGTTCTTCGATCAAGACTTTGATATTCTCAAGACTTTCAAGACTTTGAAAGTGAAGAAATTGGTGACCTTGAAGACTTGATATTCATTCGAGGAATATGAAGGTGAAGACTTTTGTTTTTGTAGTTTCATTTTCTTTCTTGAGTCAGAGGAAACACCAGATCTGCAAAAGGGGTCGAGGAAATACTAAGGAAAAATTTCCATGTGATGCTCAACTCAAAATCCTACACCTACCAATCCTTCGAAAGTGAAGCCATTGGAAATCTCATACGCAGTCAATTTCTTCAAAGGATGAGACGCAGCTTCTTCCCGTCATCGAGGACTTTGCTCTAATCGAGGAGTCGTGAATTCGCCAAAGGCGAATTGCCTACACAAAGGAGGAACATGATAGCCCCGAGGAATTTGAGAGTAAAATTTCGATCATCGCGGTCAAGCGCGCAACCTGTCCAAAATATCTTATCCACCTAACGGTCATATCATTGAAGGGCATTTATGTCTTATCATGTCGAGGCTGCTCCCTAGGCTATAAATAGCCGCCTTCACAACCACTAGTTGGTAGGCTGCCCGAGAGAACTTGACACTTGTCATCCGAGAGCAACCTATCCTCCGAGGACTTTGAGCGAAAATCATCAAGTGAGGAAATCCCAAAACCAAACCCCCACAAACCCAAAGTGATTGAGCATCATCAATAAATTGATCCCTCGTGGATCCGACGCTTGTTACTTTTGAAGATCAGCTTTTCCGACGGTTAGGGCGTCAAGGTCTAGAGCATCCAAGAGGAATTGTGAATCGCCGAGCGACCAAGTCTGAAGGTTTGAAGTCACCAAGACTTACCACGAGTGATTGGACGAGGCCTCGCGTGGTCTTAGTTCAAGGAGAATACGGTGAGGACTGGTGTCCTGAAAGTTATGGATCGTAGATCGGGTGTCCGGATCGTGTGTCTCGAAGTTTAAATATTTCAAATTAGCTTCCAACCAGATCGTATAACCGAGACAAAGCTAGTTGGAACTGGTTTACCAAATCATTGTCTTCACCAAGTAATGGTTCTATCTCCTCAACTCTTTCATTACCTCATTACGTGTTGTGTGTTGTTCATATTCTGGTTGAAGACTTTGATCAAGACTTTCACAAATTCCTCGCCCAATTTCTTCACCGTCTGCCTTCATCTTGTTATCCTGTGGTTTACGCTTTCTCAGATTGCATAGTCTTCATTTCATCATGATGACTTTGTTTGTATCCCGTTATGTTTACTCTCTGAGTACTTATTCCGTAAGTAGTAGTTCTTCGCTAAGGAATTTCTCACCAAGAAATTCCTCGAAGAAATTCTATAAAATCGCCTATTCACCCCCCTCTAGTCGATATAACGACTCACCTCTCCCTACTAAGAGGCGGGCAACACCGAGGTGTCTTCACGGAGGAGTCCGGATTCGCCGGGGCCAGAGGGTTAATCCTTCGCCTCCCCGAAGCTAGCACTTAGCTCCCTCACTTGGGGCGGCGAGAAGGGTCCAGCATAGCTTTGGTGTGCGGCCGACATACCGACGGGTTTTCCGAGCGAAGTGCAGGCTTCGGAGGAGCACTGGCCATTAATGAGCACATTGCTCAAGAAGATTTCATCCGCCACAAGCGGTTTGAATGAAGCATTTATGAGCCTGCTCGAGGCTTTGAGGTAATGCCAGAAAATACACGATTTTTGGCTGTGAGGCACGCCATTAGGTGTGCTCCATATGCATAGTAGCCCCTCGAGATTTCGTCACGCTTCTCGCCCTAGGCGGCAAACGGAGGATCATATTTCACAAGTAATGATTGCATGTCTGTAGGCATATGTGCGCTATTCTAAGGGTCCGCAAGCCGACCACCCATTGAAGTTGCCGAGCTAAGGAGGCAGATCGGATCTATTGATGCCGATATCACACCGGTGAACGAGCGCCGAACGCGACAAGGTATGTGCTCGCTTCCTTATTATGTTGTATAGGAAAATATGAGAGGGGCATAATATTAATGCGACATGTTTGACTGCAGACGAGATGCTGCCATGGAAGCCCCGAGGCAGTAACTTGCCTGTGCAAGGAACAAGCTCTTTGCCAGCAATGCGGCTACCCTAAAGGCGGTCAAGAGTTGAGAGTCGAACAGGCTGCTCATCGCCGAATCAAAGACAAGATAGCCGAAATGGCTGTGGAGTTGAAAAATGCCGCCGATCGTATGAGCTCTTTGAAAAGGAGAATCAAGTTAATTCCGTCACCTGAAAAAAAGGCACTTAATGCGCCAAGGAGATGCAGATCAAATCAGGTATTTGCGGAGGAGCTTCGACAAAGGCCGGAAAATCGCGCTGGGGCTCCTTACCATCATGCGATGAAGTTTTGGATCCGGCGTATGCTCTCCCCGGATCGACGCCGAGTCCTCGCAGATGAGGCGGACTTGGCGACAATAAGCCGATGCCGCCAAGTTTTTTCAAGATCAAGGTGATAAAGAAGTGGAGAAGTTGTTCTCGTCCCAATTCAATGCTCCCCGCCGTTCATATCCGCTGGAGGAGAAGATGGCTATCATGATGAACTTAATAGGCTATCCGGGATTGCTATGCGGTTCAGACAGACCATCTTTGGCCGAAGGAGCCAAAGCTGGATAGTTATTTTGGTTTGGTGCAAAATTCTTTGGTGTCAGATCTCAAATTGATGCCATGAGGAAGCCGCTGTATAGAGGGTGCACGGATGGCACTTGCCCATGTGAAAGCATATTGACATATATGGAGGCCACCTCATTATGCACTCTGAAATCGCGGAGGCCAGATCCGCACGAAAGCACTACTTGGAGCAGGTAAAGTGTGCTTGCTTAATAGAGGCTCAGTGCTCAAGAGTGCCATGTTCGAGTGACAACTCTTGTCATTGTAAAAACAATGTTATTTTGATTATGAGACTGTGTTTATACTTTATTGCCCGAAGTATTACTTGTGCCTCCTGCCGTATGCCGTTTCTATGTATATGTAATTCTCAAAGTTAGCGGTCAGTTGCTTTCAGCCCCAACGCATACAATGCGGGTGTTCACGTAAAATATGCGTAAATCACACTTGATCCAATGTCTTGGTCCATTGAGGAGGTGATCGCATCGCCGATCAGGGCAACCAATCATATAGTCAGAACACTTTCACTTAGCCATAGGAGTTTGGACGGGGCTACTATGTAGGCCCCAATACTTTTATGCGGTATCCCAATACGGGCGATGTGTACATGACCGAAACGGTCCTTCGTTAATGCGGAGGAATCTTAAAGATTCCGCGGAAGTCTTCGAAAGGGTTGAACAGTCTACCAGTATCATGACAACTAATTTTCGGTTTTCTACCGAGGTGCTCATCCGAATAACCAGGACACAATTGCAGAATTTCTTGGCGCTTAGCCGATAAGAATCTAACATAAGGCGGCAACCCTGTGAGCCGCAAACCCAACATTTTACCAAAGACATGACTCGGAGCCGATGCATATAAGGCCAAACTCATGCATTTTAACACTCCGGAAGGTATTCGGACTTTGTAATGTAAAATGGGTCAAGAGCACCCTTTCATTATAAACCTTGTATTTCCGTGCACGGCATCGGTTCTGTCAGAGTTAAATGCCAATAACGGCAGATCCTCCGTGGGTATAGTACCCATGATGTGTAAACAACAAGAGGAAATATAAAAGGTTTACACAGGGGCTAAATCTAAAGAGAAACCTTTGAGCGGGGCCCTGCTACACGTCTGCACCTTTGTCTCCATTGTGCCATTTCCTGGAAGGGTATCGCACACATTGTGTCTGTAAAAAAGAAAAAGTCGTAAAAAGAGTACAACGTAAGCCATGGCGGATGATAAAGTGTAACGATCGGCCCGTAAATAAGGTTAGTCCAATGGTGGGGTTTTATTAAATATTTATAGCCCCGGTGTCCTCTATGGGATTACATATACGGCTACCGTTCATATTTATCCGCCGGACGGACCTGTTCACTGCGTGTCTGTGGTCTTAACGACCGGGTCGTGCTTTTTGGTATCGGAGGTCGATTAGAGTCCTACCGCTAGAGCCGTGCAGTATTCCTCCCCATGCGAAGAGCGCTCGTTTCCGCTAACGGTGATGACACCACGCGGATCGTGCATCTTGAGTGTAAGATAGGCATAGTGTGGTATCACTGAAGGCAAAGGAGGTCAGCTTCCAAGCAATGCATGATAGCTGCTTTGAAGGGCGCGTGAAGAGTAGTTCTTCGCTTCGGAGTTGCTCGGGAGACGAATGTTACCTCTCTAGTGCGATTTAGCTCTCATGTAGGCTTCAACGCTCGTATCACCCCTTCAAAGGTGGTGTTGTTTTGGTTGATTCTCGATGGGTATATCCTCATCCGCATGACAAAGGTCCTCGGTATATTAAATTGAGACTACTGCCACCATCCATGAGGATGGTGAGATGGTATCCACTGATTATTGGGTTGGGCACCAAGGCCTTCGATCTTTTACCAATACTAGTCAGCAAGTCGTGGGATCGATCGTGATCGGACAAGCCAACCAAGAGTTAGGTGTGGGTATGATGGCCTCTATAGCGACGATCTCTAGAAAAGCGCTCGCGCTCTTCTCGTGATGTGTGAGTCGCGGGATCATGTTTACTGCTTTTAACTCGTGGAATTTCTTGGTCCCCAGTTGTTCGTTGGCGAGGTTCATCTCGCCCACTTGGTGTTTCCTTCCCTTGTGTTCGCATTTAATTTGCCGGCTCGCTTGAAGACCCAACACTTTCAGTGCGTGTGGTTCGTGAGGTTTGTTCTGGTGTTATGAATTTGGCATGCTTTGTCCAGACTCTGCTCAAACCGGATACCTCTTCACCGCTTTTAAATGGCTTTTTGTTGATCGGGTCGAGAGCCCTCGAATCCGCATTGACTGCTGTGTTGTCCTCGCCTTCTTCCTTGTTTTGACGCTTGTTTTATTACGTCAGTGGCTTCGCCGCACATCCCTTATTTTGATGTGCTTGGTCAGCCGGTGCCTTTACGGCCAACCAGCTATCTTCACCCACGCAAAGCAGGTCATAAGGCTTGTTAAGGCTACCAATGTCCTTGGCTTTTCTTGGCCGAGGTGTCCTGGCGAGCCACTCGTCATGGATGTCAGGTTTGACATCCTGACAATCGATAATTTGATTCTTCTTAGTGAGGAATCTGTTCCAAAGCTATGGGCGCGACTCTCCGGCTGTTGGATTATGTGACTTAAGTCGTCTGCATCCGGAGGCCGTATATGAGTCCCTTGAAAATTGGCCCTGAAAGCGCCCCGAGTTCTTCCCAACTCCCAATTGAATTTTCGAGGAGGCTTTTCAAACCAAAGGTCGTAGCTGGTCCCTTCAACTTGAGGGGAAGGTATTTGATGGCGTGGAGGTCATCCCCATGAGACATGTGTGTATGCAGGATAAAATTCTCGATCCGCACTTCGGTCCGCTGCTCCATCAGATGTTTCTATGTTCAAGGTGTTTAAAACCCCGTGGAAATTCATGGTCCAAGATTTCTTCCGAAAGCACAAGGGGTGAGCAGCCTCCCTTCAGACTGGATGTGTTGTGGTATGCCCTTGGCTGTTGTTGTGTCCGTGTTTATTCCGAATCGTATTCGATTGGTACGATCGCTTTTGGTGACTATAGTCCTGCTACTGTGTGTCCTTTAGATCCAGATGGACCTAGCGCTACCGGGTTTCTTTATCCAGTGCTCACGTAAATCGTAAGCGCGGGCGATTTTAGCTGCTCTATGAAGTGGTTCATCCGCCTCCCGGTCGTGTTATTCTTGGTGGGAACGGCTTCACAAATTCTCGGCAAGAGGCTTGCTTTTGATAGCTCTTGTATGGCGATCGCCGCCGCATTTTTATTCAAAGTGCTCAGCACTTTATTCCATCTACGCATTGAGCTGCTTCTGCAGCGCCTTTAGCCGTTGTTTCGCTTCTTTAGACTTCTCGCGTGGCCATAAGTCTTCGTAGGAGGTTATCTGCTCCATCGCCAGATTTCCGTGATGATGAATGCATCATCATCCCGACCGTGTTCTTGTCCTAGGGCGGTTTGATGAACTCGCCCCTCGGATCATTGTGATCGAGGCTCCTGTTCGGAACTATGTTCGGCATGACTCGCTCGCTCGTCTCTTCCGGCTGGTCCGTATGGTCGTTGCCTTTTGGAGCCGACCGGGTGTCGATCTTTCCGCGCTTTGTCGCTGCTTTTTACCGTCGATTTGAGCGGCGCTCGCGCTGCGGCTTTTGGTTTTTGCCCGGGTTTTATCTTCCGGATTGTCGCTGCCGCCCTCTTTACGCCGCGTTCACCTTGTATATATCGCGGCAACGGGTGATCGCCCACCGCCTCGCGAAAGGTCGTTTCGTTCTTCTCCCCGCATGATCGTCCGCTCCACGGCGATCTTCGGAGTCAAGTCCAACAGACGGTTAATTCATCAATTTCGCAATGAAATGGGTGGTTTGTAGGCACCGAATTCTTCATCATTCGCCCCCACTCGAGCCGGATATAGTTCGCCGAGAGTCTCCTATCAAAGAGAGAGACTTTAACGAAGTTCAGAAGTGTCGCCAAAGGACGAAAATGGAAGATATCTCGCGCAGGTAAACCCATTACCGAGCCCAACCAGGTTCGGGCGGGCTTGGGAGCGCGGTCTCGAACCTACAGCCGGATACGAGTCCGAGGGTCCCGGTCATGCTTCCTTGGTGGTAAGGTCTGTGTTCGCCTACTACCGCTGAGTGTGCGGTTTATGCGGGCGAGACCATCCACCCGCCCTGGGCAACATAGTCCGCTTCAGATTTAGGGTCCGAGGCTACCGCGCAGGGTGATATCCCCAGCGCTTTAGTGATGGCAGGTCTAAGCCGTGCCTATCGTGGATCGTCTCGGGCTGGCCTCGCTCAGTTCGATTCCGCCGAAGATCAAGTCTCCGCGGATACCGCTGGTCGTAGTTCAGGTTTCCGAACCTCGACTCTGGTGGCTGTGCGAGCTCGCCGATCCGCTTCTAGTTGGCCAAGATAATTGGCACGCGAGCACGGCCGCCAAACACGAAGATTTGTCCGGGAGAAAAGTCTCGCTTTGGACCGCGGTTGTTGACACATTGAAGGCGCCGCATCAAGTCTTGCAAATACAAGGCACGTAGGAACTCTCCAATGAAAGCACAAATGTCGGGGTCAAAACTGGGCGGATCTCGGTAGGGGGTCCCGATCTGGTGTGTGTCTTAGGTTGATGGTAACAGGAAGCAAGGGACACAATGTTTACCTGTGTTCGGGCCCTCTCGGCGGAGTGTAAAACCGCATTTCGCTTGATTGATATTGATGATATGAATAGTACAAGAGTAGATCTACCACAAGATCGCAGAGGCTAAACCCCAGAAGCTAGCCTATGATGGTTATGATTGTGATCGTGGATCGCCTTCTAAGGATTCAACCTCCGGTTTATATAGACACCGAGAGGGCTAGGCTTTACACGGAGTCGGTTACAAAGAAGGAAATACAATATCTGGATCGCCAAGCTTGTCTTTCACGCAAAGGAGAGTCCCATCCTGACACGGGACGGAGTCTTGAGTCTTGTATCTTCACGCCCAACAATCCGGCCAGTATATAGTCCGCCGTCCGGATACCCTTAATCCAGGACTCCTCACCCCCACATCATATTATTCATACTACGCTGATTGAAAAAGATAAATCACCCAAAAACAAGATCTTCCCGCTTTTTGTTCCTACGATGTTGTGTCGCACGATTCACTAGTTGTATAGTGGTAGTACTAGTAATAGTAGTATTAGAGTAAAATTGAATTTCTCTCGCTTTTTACTTTATGCATATAAGATTTTGTTAAAGT